>APFE031521064.1:279862-318204 GCA_000404065.3 Pinus taeda
TAAAATGTTCCATATATAAAATGTTTAATGTTCCTACCACAATAAAAATCATAAATATTTTAATAAATTTATTTTATTTAAAATAAAAATGTAATTTAAATGTTAAATATATAAATATCTTAACAAATTTATTTATTTGAAAAAATATTAATTTAAAATTTTATAATAAATCTTATTAGCGATATATTTGATCTTGTATATTTGACTTGTAAATTATATAATTCAATTAGTAAATATTTAAATCAGTTTTTAAATATCTCTATTTTTACTTACTGGAAACTTAAAACTTTTTCTGAATTTTTGAAATTTCAAATATATAAATTTTCAATAAAAAGAAAATTATTTTAAATAATTTCAGCTCCACACATATCATTTTAAACAATAAACTAAAAATACATTATTTCATCTCTACACATTGTTTCAAAAAAAAAGAAAAAACTAATTCATTGATGTTGTGATGGTAGAATGAAATAATCGAAAAGGACTACACTGGTGGTGGAACTTCCCGCTAGTTCTCCTGGTGAAGGATAATAGATTACGATTCTATTGGGAGATGAAATTTCTCTTCCAATAACTCAACTGTTTGAATTTGTAATGGACATGAGACAAGACTTGTCCAGTATCACGGCCAACAATGCACATTTGTTTAAGGCAAGTGCAAAGAAAGAGAATCTCATTAAATACTTGAATGAAACATCAAAACATAGAACTCTAGACATAGAGGTAGAGGAAGCTAGAGAAGGCTCCTTAAAAAGGAAAAATATAGATGGAAATGTTTAAAAGTGAGCATGATAAATCAAAAAATGAGTATACTAAATCAAAAGTGAGGAACATTCAAAGAAAAGGATCCCAAAAAGAACATATAAGTAGGAGAAAAAGAAAAATTGGAATAGAAGATAAATGGAAATTGTGTTAAGAATTTAATGTGTGTATATATTATAGATGATCTTTAATATGATGAAATGAAATAAGAAGAGTGAAAGCATTGGGGGACAAGAAAGGCATTGCTCAATTAAATAAATCATTCATAAGGATTTATTGTGCGTAACTAACTATGAATTGGTAGAGATGAGGGTACAAGGTTCATAGTAGCGACATATATCTCAAAAGGACAAATTCACATATTTTAATATAACAATTGTACGAAGAGAATATAAAGACAATGTGTTGGTACATATACCTATTCAGGTCTAAAGCAAATGCAATACCATTACACAATAGATGAGAACTATACATGTAATGATTGTGCTAATATTTTCCAAAGAATACATATGGACGTCTTTAGTATTAAGTACTACAAGCTCAGTTAAACACCTTGTACATTGGTAAGAATAAAAATAATACAAAATTCCAAGTATAATGACATAAAAACAGGATTATACCCATATAGGGAACAATTATAGAAGAGAGAAACCCCTTTAGACCATTCTGAGCTCGTAACTGTAGCAAGTAAAGTATATAATCATGAAATATGTGACTCTAGTTATGAATCTAAATGTAAAAATAGTACGAGGAATAATTTGATAATGGTTGTTGTAGGAAGTTCAAAAAGGTAATATAAGTTGATAATAAATAGATTACTGATTGGGGATGGTACTAATTTAAAATTGAACTCCAACATGGTGGATATACATGGTAGAAGTGCTAAGTAGGTAATAAAACTAGTCTCTTAAAATAAAAAATATTTATAGTACATCAGTTGAGAAATGATTTAAATTTGAAATAGAATTAGAAAGCATATATCTATATCTATATCTTATATATCTATCTATCTATCTATATATATATATATATTAATATATATATATATATATATATATATATATATTTATATATATATAGATTCCGATTGAAAGATGTAATCTCTGATTATGTGGAAAAATTACATGTAGCACATGCCCGAGGCATACACGAGTTTTGTTGGCCCATGACCATTACGAAACTAGCTGTGTCAAAAATATAAATGGCCAAGCCATTTCCTGTAGATATTCAAATTGTTTGTCTATATATCAACAAAAATAAATATATACATGTTTTTGATAAAGCTATGATAAAACAACAAAAAAAATATATAATTAGGGCCTTTCCACCCTATGGTAATCCTGGTCTATGTATGACCTATGGTGGTATTAGTAGAAATCCGTTCTTGTCTATTCAGAGATTATCTAGAAGCCTCGAGGTAGTAGAGAGCCCTCCTTGGAAATTCTGTTAGCATCTTCATTATATTCCTTGCATATATGTTGACAAGAGGCTGAGTTAAAAACTGCTTTGAAATTGTAGACTTCATCCAAAATATTTTGTACTGCAATAGCATAACAATGATTTCTATTGTTGAACCAGTTGATAATATTTTTTGAGTCCCCATAGATCTGAATGGTAGTGAAATCATGTGCTAATGCAAAATGGAGTAGATGTCTGAGGGTAACAAGCTCGGAAAAATTGTTTGTTCCCTCCCCTAGTCCTAATTGGACCTTATAGAAGTGTTGATCAAAGATGTATAGCATGAAATCCCCTCCGCAACCATGAGGTTGATCTGCTCCATCAAAGTAAGCCGATGGCTTAGGTTTATCAATTCAACAAGGGGCCGAGGATCTGCAGATGTGGGATTTTCCTTTTTTGGCATGTCATGATAAGCTTCCACACCCTTAGCAATCATAAGAGGCCATCGGATAGTTTCATTCTTGAAAATAATATGGTTTTGGGTAAGCCATATAGTCCAACAGAGGATAAGAGGTAGGCATTGTGCCTTTGCTCCCAGATGTGCTGCAATCCAATTGTTCCATGCTTGGAGAATAGAAGGGTCTTGCCATGTGTTCTACAAAGAGATATGTTGTGTTGTATCTTGCCAAAATTGAATGATAGTTGGATAGAGCAGAAACAAGTGCTCGTTGGTTTCAAAGTCTTGCTTGTAGAGAACGCATGAGATTGGGCCATGAATAGATCTATGCATAAGGGCATTGCATGTAGGAGTTTTGTTACATAGAACACTCCACATGAAGAGGCAGGTCCGGGGAGGAGTTTTCATTTTCCAGATATGTTCCCAGCTGCTTTAGTAAGTGTACGTTTGCGATCCAAGAGAAGGCGGGTGTAGCACACTTTTGGGGCGTATTTCCCATGATCATCTAGTATCCATACTAGTACATCTGGGTCATTATTTAGATGCACACGAGCTTCAGACAAAGATGCTAGATATGAATCCTAGGAATGATGCCATTGACCAGGAATGTCCATTTCAAGTGCTGAGCTCCAATTCTGTCTGAAAATAGTGTTGTGCTCATGATCAGCAATATGTGCAAGCATCATGGTATTTCTAAGATGAAGTTATTGAATGAAATCAGGTGGACACTGATATCTATTTCCCCATCCTAGCGATGGATCAATACAAATGTGAATAGATGCTCCATTGTTTATGCACCACGCAAGCCGGATCTGATGAAAGGCACCATTTGTAAGATTGCTTTTCATACTATAGAAATGCCCAAACAAGGCCAGACTGGTAGACGAACCCAATCCAATAATTGTTGTGGCCAAATGTATTTGTGGTATGACACAGTCGTCCATAGATTCTGTGAAGTGAGAAGGGACGAGCTCATATTAGCTTCAAGAGCTTGGGAAAAAATAGACAGGACATTTAACCCCCGCCACCCCCATTTTTTTGGCAATGCAATTCTCTTCCAACTCACCCAAGCAAAAGTTTTCCTTCCTTTTTTCCATTCCATAGATATCGGTAACATATTTGTTGAATGCATCTGAGTATTCCCCAAGGTATCTAGGCGAGTGACATCTAATATACAAGAGTGGCTTCCAATACTGATTTTATAAGGACAAGGTTCCCAGCTCTTGATAAAAATCTATGATTCCAAATTTTCAATCTCTTCTCAATTTTAATCACTAACTAGATCCAGTCAAAAATTTGGCAAATGTGGGGTTTGATCCTAAAAGCCAAGTATTTCAATCTAGTTGAGAGATTATGAAATTTATAATGGAGAAGATGGAGAGTTGCTCTATCCTCCTGAGGGGTGGTGTGAGACAGAGTAATAGTATATTTGGTTTGATTTGCAGCCATACTAGTGGAGTTTTGAAAGAGAATAAGAATGTCATGAAAGGAGGTAGAGTCCCTGATGCTGCCATCTAGGAAGATCATAACATCATCAACAAATAGGAGATTTTTGAGGTGGAAGAGTTCATTCATTTTCAGTCCTTTGAGTTTTCCTTCCCTTTTTGCAGTGCCAATGAGCCTTCTGAAACCTTCGATTAGTATAAGAAATAGAAGGGGAGACAGAGGGAATCCTTCCTGGAGTCCATGTTTGGCATGAAAGAATTGGGATGGAGAGCCATTAATAATATTACTAAAGGATGCCAAATTTATGCAGCAGATAATCCAGACTGTGAAAGCTAGAGGGAATCATAAATGGATGAGGACCATCTTAATGAAGAGCCAGCTGACATGATCAAAAGCCTTAACAAGATCAATCTTGAGTATAATGCTTTTCAGATTTCCTATTTTGATAGAATGAGTGGCTTCCTGGGCTATGCCTATGGCCTTATGGATCTATCAGTTTGGGACGAAGGAAAATTTCTCTAGATAAATGTGATGGGAGAGTATAGGGTGGAGCTGATTTGCAATGATTTTGTATAGGGTATTGCAGAGTGAGATGGGTGGAAATAATTGAAGGACGTAGGTGAGTCTGATTTTCATATAAGAGAAATGAAGGTGGAATTGATAGACTCATCCATCTTTCCAAAGGTCCTGCACTCTTCAAATACATTGAGAAGATTATTCCCAACGAGGTCAAAAAATGCTAATTAGAATTAAATTGACCAGCCATCTGGGTGAGGGATTTTATATTTCTGGAACCATTTTAAAGTCCCCTCAAGTTCATCTTTGGTAATGGGAGAGGTTAGCTCAGCTACTGCTTCTGAATCTACAAAGCTTGGGAATTTCCCTACTACTTGAATGATATCATCAAGGTTTGAGACAAGTGCCTCCTTGTAGAGCTGTTTGAAATGTGAGATACCCAATTGAGATAATTGGTTGAAAGTTTTTGCAATACTTCCATCTAGTGTGGGAATTTTCCAGATGGCGTTGGAGGATTTTCTTCCTTGGAAAAGGTTCTGGAAGTACCTTGTGTTCTCATCCCTTTCTTTGAGCGAGATCACTCTACTCTCGAGTCTCCAGGTTTCCTCTCTTTCCTTCAGAATTCTTTCTCTTTGATTTTCTAGCTCAATCAAATTTGACTTGGCTTCAGCGCTTAAGAAACCCCTATTGTGGTCATCCATAAGGTCTACCAAGGATATGGGTATCCCTTTGGAGTTTTTCCTTTTCCCACTTGAAAGTGACCTTCTTGAGATGCAGAAGGTTTTGACAAAATCCCTGAGCCAAAGTGTGTCCTTGAGAGGGAGGGTTTTGCATCCAGTAGTCTGAAACCAGTTTTGTGTAGGAGGGATCCTTAACCTAAGATGAATTGAATTTGAATGGGGTTGTCAGCTTAATAGGAGGACCAGATATTTCAAGATAGATAGGTGAATGGTTAGAGATGGCTCTCGTTCCAACCCATTGCCTATAATGAGATAATCTTTGTATCAATAGATGTTCGAAGATGAAATGGTCCAGTCTTCTAGCGAGGGCTACCTCACCAACTATTCTATTCCTCCATGTTTGCAGGGGTATGTTCATAGTAATATCAGTAATATCTGAGAGCTAAGCTTGATCAAGAAGGCTTTCCATGATATCAAAGAGTGGATCAATCTGTGCCGATGATCCCCATGACTGACTATATTAAATGGAAAAATTTAGGTCCCCACCCAAGATGAGATTGTCTGATGATGTAAGAGAGAGATTTAGAGGATGATTCTAGAAATCCTCCCATCCCTGACACGACCAATAAACATTCATAACACATAGATCCATACCCAACTCAGCAATAAAAAGGTTGATATAATTGAACCCCTTTCCTCGCCAAGTCAAATTAAGGTTTATGGTTCAGGGATTATATCCAAAAGCCAATCCACCTGAATGACCATTAGCATCTAGTGCAAGGAATTCCCATCCTGGGCTTAAATTTTGTAGAATTCGAATTATGTGTTGAGCTTCATCGATGGTTTCTTGAAGAAGGATAATGTCTACAGGCTCAGTGATAAATAACCTATGGAGGGCTAGCTTTTTGGGCGAGCTAGCCATACCCCTGCAGTTGAAAGATAGGCATTTCATGGGGGAATCATGTCGTTGGTATTCTTTGCTCAAATAACTTGATCTAATGAAGATTTCCTTCTCAAGACCACCTGAGCACCAGCCCGGAGAATAGCATGTGAAAGGTAAGATTTCCACCCACGAAGGGGTTTGATAGTTGATGAGGGGAGGGATAGGCCAAGACCAGAGAGAGCTGTATGAGAAACCCCAAAGGGAGGGTGAGATTGCTGGTTAGAAGGATGAGGGGGAGCCTTGGGAGGTGATGATGAGGAAGAGGTGGCCTCTGGATTTATGGAAGGGGAAGCGGTGGAGTATACCAGGTGATGCGAGAGAAGGGGGCAAGGAATAGATGAGGGAGAGGTGGATCGATATGATACAGATACATTATGCTGATGTTGTGTAGAAAATACATAAGAAGAAGATAGAATAGGGGAAGAGGGGAGAGGAGTTCCTGATGTTTGATCTTCTTTAGCTACTGCCCTGGCTCAAGTTACAGGTGGAGATGGGGGACCTAAAGAGTTGCCTATGGATTGTTGGATTGGCTGAGATGGGGTCGCCTTCCAAGGTGGTGCAGGTAATGCAGATGGAGTCTTCCTGGGGATGTCAGGGGTATCCCTACCAATGCCTTCCCCCTTTTCCTTAGCTGCTTCTGGGGGTTTTGAGACAAGATAAAATTCCTTATATGGATGCCCGACCTTGTGGTAGTGTCTACATCTGAATGGCACACCCTCGTAATCAAGGATTTGAACCCTAGTGAAATTACCCCCTTCCGGGGTAATTTTTCCCTCCAGACCCTCCTGGGTGTCCAGATGCACTAGAATGCATGCTAGGGTTCGATTTTTGGATTCTATTATGGATTTGTTGTAATCCAAGAAGGTGCGAAGGGTATTCTTGATTCGTATGAACATTTCTTTAGACCAGTATTTGAGTGGTAAGCCTGGTAACCATAGCCATAGAGGTCAAGCTCATATCTACTCTCTTTCAGGATCGAAGAGAGGGCTCCATGTTTTGATCAACATCAGAGCCATTTTGATATACCAATATCATGCAAGAGTCAGGCTTGTGTATTCTTCAAGGGCAAAATGAAGCACAAACCACCAACGAGGAAGTATCTGAACATTCAGGAGTTGTATGAAGAATTGTCCCCAGATCTCTTTAAACCACAACCCCAATCACTCAACTGTGTAGGTTCTTCCAGGAAACATACCAACCAGGACTTTCCCTGCTTTGTCTGCTACTTCACCCATGATGAGTCCTTCCCCAAAATTTATGGTGTAATCCTTGTCAGATGCCTTGACGCACCTTGATTTCCTCTTCCCTATATGCGGCACAATAGGGTGATCCTGTAACGGATCCAAGGGCCAATTTTTTTCTGGGTGTGGCTCGACCGACCTAGCTTGGATTAATCTAGTATCGAAAAAGCTAGAAGGAGGAGCTATCACTTGAGTCACGTCCCAGTAGCTGGGGTGGTCGAAGGTCTTCTGTGTCTTTGTGGTGTCATCAGGGTTAGTTCTAGGGTGTGATGAAGGATTTTTGGTAAAACAATGATCTGTAGGGGACGCGGGGTCAAAAAGAGGGGAGGAATAGGTAGCCTGAAGGTTTAGGGTTCTAGGAGACAATAGCGAGTAGTCAAGGGTGGTTGAGTCGATAGAGAGGGTCCCAATGTTTAGGGTGGAGGCCGTAAGCCTAGGGAGGGAGACAATTGGCACCAGATTCGAGTTGGATGACATAGAGGAAATGGGAGCTAATCTAGGGTTAGGGTTACAGAAGATAGCCTACTCTGGGTAAGGATTCAATGAATAATCCACGACGTCCAGCTCCATACCCTCCATGTTGAACCTAGGAATTGTAGACTGTAACCATCAAAAGTTAGAAGTAGGTGCAAGCGATAACGACAAGTTGCAGATGTTGTCTCAGAGGTTATGGTGACTACAGCTAACCATAATCAGTATTACGGCTAGGGTAAGACAAGGTAGAGTTGAAGTGCGTCATCTTTCCCTCGAAAAGATTTATACCCTCTAGTGAAGAAGATCTACAAAAAGGATCTATAAATTCCCCCTATTTAATGTTATTATAGTATATTTCTCTACTAAATGCAAAAGTGGAAGGCAAGGTGCGATTGGAATTTACCTTTCAACTATTTTTATGGTACAAAATAGTCTATGGGCTTTGCTCATTTATTATTATTTCTTTATTTCTATTTACAAGGTTGGTATGCATTACAAGAAATATATTTACTTAAGGAAAGAGGTAACTTAGATGTTAAATCCAAGTTCTGTGTAGAGAAAGGATGTTATTGACTCATTAGTGGGGATTAAAGAGAGAGATATGGAGTGAAAAACATGAATTGCATGCAATAAGTATTAAACAGGGAATACTATGAATTATATTGTTACTAAACAGAACATATATGTTTATAGCAACAAATTATTATCAAAGAATTTTATGGGCAATTTTTGAAAAATCACACAATTATGTTAACCCATACTCTTTTTTAACATCGTAACTTATGACATATACAAATAATTTTGTACAAGGTGTAGAATCTATTCAAAAAGGGTACTTATTAACTACAATATTTTAAGCATAAAAAACAGTGTTTTCACTCTTTACATGGCATTGAATCTTACCATATAGAGTACTAAGGGGAAACCACTAGTACCAAAGGACTAAGGACACAATAAATTTGGAGGAATTAGTTATCCAAAATGCATCGATTTATTGATATTCAAGCATAACCAATAAGGTAGGCAACTTTTATGATACCACAATTAATTATCAATATATGAATGAACCAACAAGCCATAATAAATATCCACCCACCTGTTGAGGGTTTTTGGGAGAAAACCATCTCCAGCCGCAACCGTTGGGATTTTCCTGAGACCACCTCACCTAAATAAAAAACCTTCCAAAAATCTAAAGCTCAACAAAGAATGAATCATATCATACCATGTCTATATCGAAATGGAAAGGCAAGGTTGAAACCACTATCAAACATGGAAAAATCCATGCCAATGGCAACAAATGAAATAAATTCACACTTGCATGTACAATGGATGCCAAAACTAGCTAGGAAATCATACATGCAACTTGTTACCTACAATTGTTCCCACTAAATCCACTTGATCCAGCTTTCCCTTACTTGATCTTTAATTTCCTTTGCTTTTTTGTCCTTTCTTCTATCTCCTTGTCCTTTGGTTGATTTCTTTCATTCTTTCTCCTCTTGGTGCTCTTTTCCTCTCTTGAAACCAATTGCAAGACTCAACTGATAAAAAGGCCCGAAGATGATACTCTAATGTCATTTTATTATTCTTTCCTATAATTTCTTTGTTTTTCCTTTATTTTCCTTCAATTTCTCCTCACATGAATTGTATGACCTTTCACCTGCCTTTTCTCCTAATTTTTGTTTATTTTCATAAATAAAATGCCTAAATGCATTTTTTCCTTTTCAAAACATTTTCCAATGTCTTTTCCAATTCCGCGTTGGCCATAATAAACAACACGTGAAGCCCACTAGGATACTTTTCCAAACATTCAACTTGGAATACGTGTACCATAACCTTGGTCTTATTTTTTGTTTATTAACTTTATTACATGAGCTTTTAAACTAGGGTTGTTAACGACCCCTCCCCCTCAGGGGAACACTATCCAAGGTGTTTAATTATACCTATGACCAACAAGGCCACTGAAAAGAAAAACATACTGCATATAAGTATTTATAACTTAGCTCCATTTAATATTTACAATGAATAACCCACTCAAAAGTTAAACCATCATGACAAACATGAGCACATAACAACTGCACCACTTATTGGAGCATTATAACGCAACTCATTGTGGTATTTACAATGAAAGTCATACTTTAATATGTACATATACACCAATAATAATTTTTCCTCCATCGACAAGTAATGAAGGATACATATCTCGCATCTGACAAGACATCTCTCTTGTAGCTTCATCGGACCGAGAGTGATTCCACTACACATTAACTTTCTTGATTGCTTAGTTTTAGAGCATCATATTTCTGTGTTGAAATATGCACTCAGGTTCTGACTGGAATTTTTCTTCTCACTCCACATCCAATACAAACCAATCAATCACATGATGAATATATTTTACATATATTTTAAGCAATGAGACATGGAAAACATTATGGACTTTCACTTTCAGAGGTAGTGTAAGTATGTAGTCTACATGCCCAATCCTCTCAAGGATCTCGAAAGGTACACAATACCAAGGTGCCAACATTGCACACAAGCAATCCTCAAGGAGCTCTTCCTGAGCTTGATATGCACATACACATGTTCACCAACCTGAAAGTCCTTAAAGTGCATGTGCTAATAAATATAGCTCTTCCTCCTACCTTGCATTTCCTTTAAATTAGTCTTTATAACTTGCATTCCTTGTTCCGTCTCCACCAACATGTACGATCCTATAAGTATTGTGTTCACTGGATCACTCTAGATAATGAGAGTATTATAACACGGTCCATAGAGTGCCTCAAATAGACTCATCCTCAATGACTTTTGATAACCATTTTTGTATTTAAACTCAACCAGTGGAAGGTACTCCTCCCACCTCCTTTGTTGGTGCATGATATACATCCTCAACATATCCTCCAATATCTTGTTGACCCTCTCTGTCTATCCATATATCTGCATATGATAAGTATTACTAAAGGCCGACTCTGTACCCAAAACTCCAAAAAAATCCTTCCAAACCTTCAAAGTGAACTCGATGCCTTTTTCTAATACAATCCTCTTCAGAACATCATGACACCTCACTATCTCCCTAATGAATACTTTTTATGAGACCAACTCACAAAATAGAAGAAGAGATAGATCAAAAGCTTCAAAATAAGCCTCTTGGAGGGGGGACCATTGTTTACATTACAGAAATGAATAATTCTTGGATGATACAAATGAAAAAACCTCCTTTCTATATATAGGAGTGTACAGGGTCACAATATAGTAAGAGTCGACATAACAATAATAATCTAAGTCGACAACCATAACAATAATGGGCTTCTATCAAGCACAATAATAATAATATGGCCCGGACAACATTGGAACAACAATAATAATAAGGGGACACAATGATAATAATAATGGGGGAATACACTAGTATTATAGGGACCTAACATGCCCCTCTCCTTCAAGAAAAAAATTGTCTTTAATGCTTGATTAGTTCTAGATGCTTCAATATAAAATTCTTGTCCTCCCATGTGGAATCTTTAGCGGATAAGTTCTTCCACTTGATGAGATCCTCTGAAATTGATTGATTTTGTAGTTTTCAAGTTCTTGTTTCTATGATTGCTTCTTATTCCAATATTATTTTTCCTTCCTCGTCAAGTTCTAGCAATATTGTTTGAAGTAGGAGCTTCTCACTTATAACCTTCTTTAAGCCTAAAACATGGAAAAATGGGTGCACTTGGGAAGATGCATGAAGCTCCAATTTGTATGCCATTGTACCAAACTTTTACAACACCTTGTATGGACCACAATAATTTGGTGATAATTTGTTATCCTTATTATCTTGCTTGAGGGAAATTTGTTTGTATGGCTATAGTCATAGAAATATTGAGTCACCTACAAAGAAACAGATTTTTCTACGATGTTCATCTACCTATTTTTTCATTCTATTATGTGCCAAAGTGACGTTATCCTTTAACAGTTGGAGAACTTGTTGTTGATGCTCAATATTATCTTCCACTGCTTGAACCTTAGAGTTTTCTCTTAAAGATGATGTGATGAATGGTTGATGATATCCATAAAGTGCCATAAATGGGGTCATTTTTTCTACAGTATGGAAGGAAGTGTTATACCACCATTCAGCCAGAGACAACCACTTGACCCATTGTGTCTGCTTAGAAGATACAAAGAAACGAAGATATTCTTCCAAAAATTTGATCAATGTCTCTAATTTCTCATTAGATTGAGGATGATAAGAATAGATATGAGCTAACCGAGTACCTAGAAAATAAATTAATTCCATCCAAAAATTTCCAGTGAAAATGGGATCTTTATCACTTACAATAATATTTTCGTTTCCATGTAATTTTTGAATTGTATCCATAAATATAGTAGCAATTATACTAGATTTAAAAGGATGAGATAATGCACAAAAGTGTGCATACTTGGTAATTCTATAAATTGCCACCATGATGACACTCGTTCCTTTAGAATTTGGTAAAATTGTGATAAAATCCACTAAAACCTCCTCTTAACATTGACTTGGAATGGATAAAGGTTGTAATAGGCTTGAGGTCTTAGTTGTCACAACCTTATTTTGTTGGCAAACCAAACATTTTGCGACAAACTTTTGAATATCAAATTTAAGGCCATCCAAAAAATTCCTTCTTAATGGTGTGGTCAGTTTTTAAAAATCCTCAGTTCCCTCCTAAAGGAGATGTGTGCAATTCCATACGAATCTTTTGTTTGAGTTGGTAATTCTTACATAGTTATAAGCGATCTTTGTACCATAATTAATAATTTTTCTAGCTAAATGTATAAGATGTACTAGGATCTTGCTACAAATGTTGAATGAGTCCCCACACTTCTTCCTAATTCTTCCATTCATCCCTTGCTTCATTTAACCAATCTGTTTGGATAATAGAAATGGCACAAAGAAATGCTTCCACATCCTCATCCTTTCTTGAGTGTACATATACAACAACATTTTGATTCCCTTTCTTGTACATGATTTCCTTGTCACAACCCAGCATCTTTGTGACCCTTTTTTGTTTCTCTTCTAAAGATAGTCTTCGTTCTAAAAATTATTTAAGACTATCATGATCCATTTTTACCTTTAAGTGTCTTCCCATTAGGTAAGGTCGCCATTTCTTAAGTGCATATAGTATTTCCAACATTTCCTTCTCATAAATAGTTTTGTGTAAATACTTTCCCTTGATTGGATGACTTTCAAAAGAAATGGGTCTTCCTTCTTGCATTAAAACAACACCAATTCTATTTTCAGAGGCATCACATTCCACAATAAAGGTTTTTGTGAAGTCTGGCATAGCTAGGATCAGTGTTGGGAACATTACCTCTTTAATATGTTCAAAGGCCTTCATTTCTTCTGGAGTCAAAGAAAATGCATCTTTATTCAATAATGTTGTTAGAGGCGTTGTTATTCTCCTGTAATTATTATCAAACTTGAAATAATACCCTGTCAACCAGAGAAATCCTAGTATATGCTTTATGGATGTGGAAATTTTCCATTCCCTAATGTCTTTAGCTTTTATAGGGTCCACATTAACACCTTCATGAGATACAATATGACCTAGATATTCCACCTCATGTACTCCAAAGAAATATTTGGAGGTCTTTTCATACAATTGTTTCTCCTACAACAGTTTGAGAAGCATGTCAACATGTTGAACATGATCCTTCCAAGACTTTTTATAGATTGATATATCATCAAAAAATAATAAAACAAATTTTCTAAGGGTGGGTTTGAAAAGAAAATTCATCAAGCATCAAAATGTAGAAGGTGCACTAGTAAGACCAAAAGCCATGACCAAAAATTCATAATGACCCTATTGAGTTCTAAATGTTATTTTTAGAATTTCTATAGTTTTCATTCTGATTTGATGATATCCTGAATGAATATCCAACTTGGTAAAGTAAATTTCTCCATGTAATTCATCCAACAGTTGATCAATGACAAGATTGGGACATTTATCTTTACTAGTGAGCTTCTTGATTTCCCTATGATATAGACACATGTGCCATGATCCATCCTTCTTATGTACCAATACCACTCGAGTAGAGAAAGAAATTAGACTAGGTTAAATTATTCCAGCCTCTAGCATTTCTGCAACCATACATTCAATTTCACTCTTTTGGGAATATGGATATCTACAATGCTTGATGTTTGGAGGAACACTTCCTCGAATCAAATGAATAGCATGATCATGATCATGAATAGGTGGGAAGCCTTTGGGAGTCTCCAATACCTTGGAATGATTTTCCAAGGCGTTTTGGAGATCTCGAGAAATAGATAATTTTGATGTGGGAGCCTCTAGTGAACATAATTTTTCAATTACTCTACATTTATCTTTCTTTAAAATCTTTGTCGTGCTGTGGGAGCTAATTATCTTTCTCAATTTCCCTGTGATACTCCTCAATTCAACTTCCTTTCCTTCCAAAAAAATTTCACAATAAGTTCTTGAAAATTAAAATCTATTGTACCCAAAGGTTTTAGCCATTGGACTCCTAGTACAACATCAACCACATCCATTGGAATGGAAAGCCATGGACTATTCAATACATATTCTCCAAGGAAAAGCTTGATATTATGGCACTTTCCAGAGAAAGTTATGGTTCCTCCATTTGCAACCATCACTTGACAGTTTGGTGCTAGATATAGGAAGTAATTCAATTCCTTGACTATCTTACAATGAATAAAATTATGGGTACTACCTAAATCAATCAACACTATTAATTTTTTCTTCTTGATATGTCCTTCTATATTGAGAGTCTAAGGAGTGGTAATTCGTGGGAATGCATTATAAGATATGGTGGAATTCATTTCTTCTTTCTCTAGGGTTTGTTCCTCTTGTATATCCTCTTATTCTGATGTTTCTTGTTCCTTTTCTTCCTCCCATTCACAATCTATGTAAAATATTTTCTTCTCAACACACTTATGAAATTTACTGTATTTTCTATCACAACTGTAAAAAAGCCCTTTTTCTATTTTTTCTTCCAATTTTTGCGGTGTCAACCTTGTAGGTTGTGGAATGCTAGGGGAAGCAACACTTCCATATTTATAGCTGTGAGTGGTAGGCTTCCTCGTTTCCCTAATTTGGCCTTCAATTTTTCTTGCTAGCCTGCATGCCTTATCCAATGAATCAAGTACCCAAACGTGAACCTCATGTTGGATGTTATTCTTTAAAGTACCTATGAATACCTTAGTCATATGCTCGTCTACAATATATTTTGCACTTATATTCAATTTTTGGAAGTCCTCAATGTGCGCCACCATTGAACCCTTTTGTTTTAGATTTATCAATTGGCTAAAGGTGTTACTCTCATTGAAGAACCAAATAATGGAAACAGTTTAAATAGAGAAAGAAGATCATCCAATGGCTATAATTTACCAAGAAACAACTATATTTGACTAGGAAACAACTATATTTGACCAAGAAAATGTACTAGACAGAGGGATAGGGATTGAGAAATTCTATTAATTCAATAAATTAGGTCAAATATAGTCATTCAATGATCTCCTCTCTCTATTTAAACTGCTTCCATGATATGGTTCTTCAACTTGTCTTGATGATGAATCACACTTGTTGCTTTGAAACGCATCGAAAAATGAATGATGATGTGATTTTCGTCGAAAAAGCTTCTCAATAATTGATATGGATCACATAATCCTAAATTCAACATGGTGTTACTCTTTGAATCCTCATAATGTGCTATCATTTTCTCTGTAAAAATTGACCATGTGACAATTTTTTTTATGAAAGCAAGGCCATCGATACCATACAAACTAATTGGGTTCCAAATATAAACTTTCAATGCACACCTTTTCTTTGTTTTGTACATTATGGATATTGAAATATTGCTCCATATGTAGTATCCAAGATACACGATCCTTTCCATCAAACTTCCTCATGTGATATTTGGAACATGGTATGTATTCAATCCAATGTGAGAGTCTATGAAATTATGATTAACATTTATTTTGTTCTCATCATGACTTTCCTTTACTACCCTTTCACCATTAGTAAGTATTTCATGTAGAAACTTTGTAAAATATATCTTGAAATATTCGATGTTACCATTAAGTTTTTCTTTTATACCATCCATCTTAGTTGCCATTCCAATCTTTAAACCATACGAGCTTCAACTTCTTTTTGTGAGAGAGAAATTTTTTGCACTTGGTCTCATAATTTTGATATATCATGTTGCATTTCATCATCTTCTTCATGTGCCATTGTAGAGATTTCAGGTTTCTTAGTAGGTGTTTCCATTTTCTTTATTCGAGGGATCAATAATGATAATTTTCTTCACTATTCCCTTTTAATCACTTCAAACTAATCTTTCAAACAAAACATATGAAATCTCTTAAAAAGACTACACACCATTTTCTTATTTATAGGAGCTTGATATTGAATCTATTGTATCTCTATGATTTCAGATCTCCAAGATCTGAAATTTTATCCTATGATAGCCCCTTTAAGTCCTATTTCCCACCCCTCAAGTATAATCAAGATTTAATTTTACAAGAAAGAAGTATAAATGTTATGAAACCATCTCACAAAAAGATAGAAAAGAGAGATCAACACCTTAGAATTTAGCTTCTTTGAGGGGGCAACCTCCTTTACATTACACAAATGAAAAATTCCTGGATGATTCAAATGACAAAACCTCCTTTCTATATATAGGAGTCTAAGGAATCACAATATAACCCAGTTGACCTAACAATAATAATATAAGGCCGCAAAAATAACAATAGAGGGATTCTATGGGGCACAGTAATAAAATATGGGGACAATAGGGGCACAACAATATTAATAAGGGATACAACTACAATAGTGACGGGGTAATCCATAGTATTATAGGGACCTAACATGCCCCTCTCCTTCAGAAAAATGTTGTCCTCAATGCTTTAGTAGTTATCGATGCTTCTGTATAAAATTATCATCCTCCCATGTGGAATCTTCAGTGGATAAGTTCTTCCACTTGATGAGATACTCCGAAATTGATCGATTTCGTAGTTATTGAGTTCTTGTTTTTGTGACTCCTTTCGGTTCCAATATAATTTTTCCTTCCTCGTCAAGTTCTGGAAATATTGTTTGAATTAGGAGCTTGTCACCGATAACCTTATTTAAACATGAAAAACTGGGTGCACTCGAGATGTTGCAGGAAGCTCCAATTTTTATGCCATAGTACCAATCCTTTGCAAAACCTTATACGAACCATAATACTTTGGTGATAATTTATTATCCTTCTTAGCTTGCTTGAGGGACATTTTTTTATATGGTTGTAACTGTAGGAATACCTAATCACCTACATCAAAACTTCTTTATTTGCGATGTTGATCTGCATGTTGTTTCATTCTATTATGTGCCAACACGAGGTTATCCTTTGAGAGTTGGAGGACTTGTTGTTGAGGTTCGATGTGGAGTTCCACTCCTTGAACCTTAGAATTTTCTCTTAAATATGATGTGATGGATGGTGGCTGATATCCATAAAGTGCCATAAATGGGGTCATTTTTGTTGTATAGGAGGAGTGTTATACCACCATTCAGCCAGAGGCAACCATTTGACCCATTGTCTCTGCTTATCAGATACAAAGAAACGAAGATATCCATCCAAGCATTTGTTTACTATCTTAGTTTGCCCATCAGATTGAGGATGATAAGATGAGCTGTGAGCTAACTGAGTACCAAGACAAGAAAATAATTTTGTCCAAAAATTTCCAGTTAAAATAGGATCTTTGTCACTTACAATAACATTTGGGTTTCCATGTAGCTTTTGAATTGTTTCCATAAATGTAGTAGAAATTGTTTTGGCTTTAAATGGATGTGATAATGCACAAAAGTGTGCATATTTGGTAAGTCTATCAAACTATCACCATGATGACACTCTTTCCCTCAGACTTGGGTAAACCTATGTTAAAATCCATTGAAACCTCCTCCCAACGTTGGCTTGGAATGGATAAAGGTTTTAATAGACCTGGGGTCTTAATTGTTTCAACTTTATTTTGTTGGAAAACCAAACATTCCGCTACAAACTTTTGAATATCCGATTTAAGGCCATCCCAAAAAAATTCCTTCCTAACCCTGTGGTAAGTTTTTAAAAATCCTGGGTGCCCTCCTAAGGGAGAAGTGTGCAATTCCATAAGAACATTTTGTTTTAGTTGCGAATTCTTACAGAGGTATAAGTGATCTTTGTACCATAACGAATCATTTTGATAGCTAAATGTATCAGATGTACTGGAATCTTGTTGTAACTATCGAATAAATTCCCACACTTCTTCATCATTCTTCCATTCCTCCCTTACTTCGTTTATCCAATATTGTTGGATAATAGAAATGGCGCACAACAATGCTTCCACATCCTCATCCTTTCTTGAGAGTACATTTGGCACCACATTTTGCTTCCCTTTTTTGTAGATGATTTCAGTCATAACCCAACATCTTTGTGACCCACTCTTATTGCTCTTCTGAGGATAATCTTTTTTCTAAAAAGTATTTAAGGCTATCATGATCGGTTTTTACCTTGAAGTGTCTTCCCATTAGGTAGGGTCACCATTTCTTAAGTGCATGTAGTATTGCCAACATTTCCTTCTCATAAATAGCTTTGTGTAAAAACTTTCCCTTCATTGGATAACTTTCAAAAGCAATGGGTCTTTCATCTTGCATTAAAATGGCACCAATTCCATTTCCTGAAGCATCACATTCCAGAATAAAGGTTTTTGTGAAGTCCGATGTAGCTAAGGCCGGTGCTTGGCACATTTCCTCTTTAAGATGTTCGAAGGCCTTTGTTGCTTTTGGAGTCCATGAAAATGCATCTTTCTTCAATAATGTTGTTAGAGGTGCTGCTATTCCCCCATAATTCTTAACAAACTTGCAATAATACCCTTTCAACCCGAGAAATCCTCGTAGATGCTTTATGGATGTGGGGATTTTCCATTCCTTAATGGCTTTAATTTTGCTAGGGTCTACCTTAACTCCTTCATGAGATACAATATGACCCAGATATTCCACCTCTTTTACTCCAAAGAAACATTTCGATCTTTTTGCATATAATTGTTTCTCCTCCAATAGTTGTAGCACCCTATGAACATGTTCAACATGATCCTTCCAAGACTTGCTATAGATTAGTATATCATCAAAAAATAATAATAGAAATTTTCTAAGGAATGGTTTGAAAATGGAATTCATCAAACCTTGAAATGTTGAAGGTGCATTGGTAAGGCCAAAAGGCATGACCAAAAATTCATAATGACCCTCATGAGTTCTAAATGTTGTTTTCGGAATGTCTTCAGTCTTCGTTCTGATTTGATGATATCCTAAATGAAGATCCAACTTGGTGAAGTAAATTGATCCATGCAATTCATCAATAATTCATCAATGGAGTAGAGAAAGAACATTGACTAGGTTGAATTATGCCAACTTCTAGCATTTATACAACCATACGTTCAATTTCACTCTTTTGGGCATAGGGATATCTGTACGGCCTGATGTTTGGAGGAACCCTTCCTCGAATCAAATGAATAGCGTGATCATGATCATGGATATGTTGGAGACCTTTGGAAGTCTTAGATACCTTGGAATGATTGTCGAAGACTTTTTGGAGATCTAGAGAAATAGATGATTTCGCTGTGGAAACATTTAGTGAACACAATTGTGCAATTACACCTCATTGTTCCTTATTTAGAAGCTTTGTCATATCCTTAGAGCTTATTATCTTTCTCAGTTTCCCTGTGATACCCCTTAATTCAACTTCCTTTCTTTCTGCAGAAAAGTTCATGAAAAGTTCTTGAAAATTAAAAGATATTGTACCCAAGGATTGTAGCCATTGGACTCCTAGTACAACATCGGCACCACCCATTGGAATGGAAAGAATTGGGCTATTCAATACATATTCTCGCATGGATATCTTGATATTATGGCACTTCCAGAGCAATTTATGGTTCCTCCACTTGCAACCACCGCTTGACACTCTGGTGCTAGATATAAGAAGCAATTCAAGTCTTTGTCTATCTTATAATGAATAAAATTGTGGGTACTTCCTGAATCAATCAACACTGTTACCTTTTTCTTCTTGATATGTCCTTCTATCTTGATAGCTTGAGGAGTGGTAATTCCAACCAATCCATTACAAGATATGGTCAGATTCATTTCTTCTTTATCTAGGGTTTGTTCCTGGAGTATATCCTCTTCATTTGAAATTTCTTGTTCCTTTTCTTCCTCCTCTTCACAATCTATGTAGAATAATTTCTTCACAACACACTTAAGATCTTTAGTTTATTTTCTATCACAACTGTAACAAATCCCTTTTACTCTTTTTTCTTCCAAGTGTTGTGGTGTCAACCTTGTAGGTTTTGGAAGGCTAGGGGCAACAACACTTCCATCTTTATAGTTGTGAATGGTAGGCTTCCTGGTTGCCATAATTTTGATTTCCATTTTTGTTGCTAACCTGAATACCTTCTCCAATGAATCAGGTTCCCAAAGGCAAACCTCATGTTGGATATTATCCTTTAAAGTTCCTATGAACACATCAATCCTATGCTCCTTTGGAATATCTTTTACCCTTATGTTCAATTTTTGGAAGTCCTCAATGTGCTCTATCATTGAACCCTTTTGTTTGAGATTTATCAATTAGCTAAAAAAAGTGTTGCTTTTTGTATCCCCATAATGTGTTGTCATTTATTCCTTAAAAATTGCCCAAGTGACAATTTTCTAATGAGAGCAAAGCCATTGATACCATATAAACTGATTGGTTCCAAATATAAAGTGTTGCAATACGTACCTTTTGTGTGTTTTGCATATTATGGAGATTGAAAAATTGCTCATATGTTGGTATCCATGTTCCGGGTCCTTGCCATCAAACTTCCTCATATAATTTTTTGGAACATTGTGGTCTTCAATCCAAATTACTTTCATGGAATCATGATTAACAATTTTTTTTTTTTCTCATCATAGTTTCCTTTATACCCTTTCACCATTAGTGACCATTCTTGTAGCAACTTATTCAAATTATCTCAATTCTTCCATCTTATCGTCCATGCCATTCTATTAGCTTCATGCATCCCTCTAGCTTCCATCTTACTGCATTCCATTCATATTAGCTTTCCTGCCTTTTCATCTTGGCTTTATTTACTTTAGTGAGAATGAAATTTGTTGTACTTGGTCTTGTAATTTTGATATATCATGTTGCATTTATTCCTCTTCTTCACGCGTCATGCTAGAGCTTTCAGGTTGCTTACTAGGTGTTCCCATTTTCTTTCTTTGAGGCATCAATTACTGATTATAATTCTTCACTATGCCCTTCGAATTCCTTCAAACTATTTTTTCAAACCAAGCTTATGCAAAAATTTTAAAAAATATACACACCTTTTTTCACTTTGTAGGAGCTCGATATTGCATCTAATGTATCTCTATAATTTCAGATCTTCTAGTTCTAAAATTGTGACCTGCAGTATCCCTCTATGTCCTCTTTCCAATGTGACCAGTCTGACCGAATTTAGATTCTCCAAGAAGAGTTATGAACAATCTCCCAAGGTGATCTGTTTATATACCTTTGAAGAAGAGCGAACTTGTATGAAGTGCCATGTGTCACTGTTTTGACCTTCAAATCTAAAAGATATATAAAAGAAACTACATTCCATCCTCTTTGTGTAACTTCTTATGAAATTTCAATATGATGCTCAGAACAAAAGTTATGACTATTTTCCCCAGGTCACCTCTTTGTAATGTAATTTGTGAGTCTGCAAAAAGGCCAACTTCCTCAGATCATATCTTCGCAAATATAGTGCGAAAAGCTCTAAAATGTGGACCTGAGGTTCAAAACAATTTCAACCCAAATGGTTTTATTTTAACATCTTAAACATCACAGAAAAATGTTATAGCGAAAATTCCATGATGACCTTTTTGGAGCAGTGAAACCCTAGAATCCAAAGCTCTGATACCAAATGTTATGAAACCAGCTCACAAAAAGATAGAAAGATAGATCAACATCTTATAATTCAACCTTTTGAGGGGGAAACCTACATTACATTACACAAATGAACAATTCTTGGATGATTCAAGTGACAAAGCCTCCTTTCTATATATAGGAGTCTAAGGGGTAACAATATAACCAAGCCGACCTAACAGTAATAATATAAAGGCACAAAAATAATAATAGAGGGATTCTATGGGGCACAATAATAATAATATGGGGACAATAGGGGCACAACAATATTAATAAGGGATACAACGACAATAGTAATGGGGGAATCACTAGTATTATCAAGACCTAACAAATATCTACAATGAACAAGAGATTATATTCTTTGTCAATGTGTTATAATTCAAATGCACCAAAACACTACGAAGAGAAGTCCCATAATTATTAGGAGGCTCTACTCAATCACAATGTTTTGTGTTGAGAATATGGGCATATGATGTAGTGCCAACGGACCAAAAATTATGCACCTCTCATTAATGCTAGTATCATATCCCTGTCTTCTCATCACATAACATTATAATTGAGAAAATGAAAAATTTTATGAACAAAGAGGACATTAATGAAAAAGATGATGATATCATGGCCCTTGACCAACATTCACAACAATAATATTCATGTTTTAGCCAAATTAATATTCATGTTAATGGCATATTGTATCTTGTATCCATAAGAACAATAGCAGATAATGTACATATTGTTGAAAGAATTGTCTATGTTCTCGATAAATAAACTTGGTATTCACACCTAACATGGAAAAATTAGTTAAAAGCACGTACTACTATTAATATCCATTTAGTAAACCACATGCAATGACATTATGACAACTTGTTGTAAAGATATTGATATGCATTGTATTTTTTGTTTGAACACCTATGGAACTGCTAGTTGAATGCAAACAGTAATTGTAGAAAGATAAAAACCATATACAATATCAAATCTCATTTATCAATTTTAGTGTTGTGTGTTGTAGCGGGTTTTATACAAATTAATATTCATGTTTCTGACATATTATATCTCATAACCATCATAACAATAACATATAACATTTTGAAAGAATTTTGTAAGTTCTCGATAAATAATCTTGGTATTCACACCTAGCATGAAAAAATTAATTAAAATTAAGTACTGTTATTAATATCGATTTAGTAAGTACACAAGAAATGACATTATCACAACTAGTTGCAAAGATATCGATAAGGTTGTATCTATCAATATTATAAAATACCCTTTTCGACATCTATTCAATGAATTCATTTATACATTGCTCTTAATTGACCTATATTTAGCATTCAATTCACTTGTCTTGGACCAAAGAAAAATATATGAGGATTGGCTAGGTATGCTCTTAGTGCCAACATTGGTGTGTCCCTTACTCTTGCTAGTATTTTTGGTGTACTAATGAGTAGCTCGTATATATATGTAATTAGTTTTTACTACAACCAACTCACAAAATAGAAGAAAAGATAGATCAACAACTTCAAAATCAATCTCTTCAAGGGGGAAACCTCCTTTACGTTACATAAATGAATAATTCTTAGATGATACAAATGACAAAATGTCCTTTCTATATATAGGAGTCTAAGGGGTCAAAATATAATCAAAGTAGACATAACAATAATAATATAAAGGCACAGTAATAACAATAGTGGGCTTCTATGGGGCACAATAATAACAATATGAGGATTATAGGGGCACAACAATAACAATAAGGGCTACAATGACAATAGTAATGGGGGAATTACTAGTATTATAGGGACCTAACATGCCCCTTTCCTTTAAAAAAATTGTGTCCTCAATGCTTGAGTAGTTCTAGATGCTTCTATATAAAATTCTCATCCTCCCGTGTGGAATCTTCAGCGGGTAAGTTATTACACTTGATGAGATACTTTGAACTTGATCGATTTCATAGTTATCAAGTTCTTATTTCTCTCACTGCTTCAGTTTCCAATATGATTTTTCCTTCCTCGTCAAGTTCTAGCAATATTGTTTAAACTGAGAGCTTGTCACCTATAACCTTCTTTAAGCATCAAACATGGAAAACTAGGTGCACTCGGGAAGCTACGGGAAGCTCCAATTTGTATGCCATAGTACCAATCATCTGTAGCAACTTTTATGGACCATAATACTTTGCTGATAATTTATTATCCTTCTTAGCTTGCTTGAGGGATATTTGTTTATATGGTTGTAGCCATAGAAATACCCAGACAACTACATCAAAACTTCTTTCGCTACAATGTTGGTATTCCTGTTGTTTCATTCTATTCTGCACCAAAGTGAGGTTATCCTTTAAGAGTTGGAGAACTTGTTGTTGATGCTTGATGTGATCTTCCACTACTTGAACCTTAGAATTTTATCTTAAATATGATGTGATGGATGGTGGATCATATCCATAAAGTGCCATAAATGGGGTCATTTTTCTACAATATGGAAGGAAGTGTTATACCACCATTTGGCCAGAGGAAACCATTTGACCCATTATGTCTGTTTATCAGATACAAAGCGACGAAGATATCATTCCAAAAATTTGTTTACTATCTCAATTTTTCCATCAAATTTAGGATCATAAGATGAGCTATGAGCTACCAAAATACCAAGAGAAGAAAATAATTCTATTGAAAAATTTCGGGTGAAAATGGGATCTCTATCATTTACAAAAATCTTTGGGTTTCCATGTAGCTTTTTATTTGTTTCCATAAATGCTGTAGAAACTGTAATGGTTTTAAATGGATGAGATAATGCTCAAAAGTGTGCATACCTAGTAAGTTTGTCAATTACTGCCATGATGACACTTTTTCCTTTAGACTTGGGTAAAATTGTGCTAAAATCGTTTAAAACGTCCTCCCAATGTTGACTTGGAATGGATAAAGGTTATAATATACTTGGGGTCTTAATTTTTTTCAAATTTATTTTGTTGGCAAACCAAACTTTCTGCCAAAAACTTTTGAATATCAAATTTAAGGCCATCCCAAAATAATACCTTCTTAACCCTGTGGTAATTTTTTAAACATCCCGAGTGCCTTCCAAAGGGAGAGGTTTGAAATTCATAAGAATGTTTTTTTGAGTTGGGAATTCTTACATAGGTATAAGCGATCTTTGTACCATAATGAATCATTTTTCTAGCTAAATGTATCAGATGTACTAGGATGTTGTTGTAACTTTTGAATGAGTGCCCACGCTTCTTCTTCATTCTTCCATACATTTCTTGCTTCGTTTATCCAATCTAGTTGGATAATAGAAATGATACAAAGAAATGCTTCCACATCCTCATCCTTTATTTAGAGGGCATATGTCACAACATTTTGCTTCCCTTTTTTGCAGATGATTTAAGTGTCATAACCCAACATCTTTGTGACCCATTTTTGTTGCTCTTCTAAAGATAATCTTTGATCTAAAAATTATTTAAGACTATCATGATCCATTTTTACCTTGAAGTGTCTTCCCATTAGGTAGGGTCGCCATTTATTAAGTCCATGTAGTATTGCCAACATTTTCTTCTCATAAATAAATTTGTGTAAATACTTTTTGTTGATTGACAAATTTTGAAAGAAATGGGTCTTTCTTCTTGCATTATAACAACACCAATTCCATTTCCTGAGGCATCACATTTCACAATAAAGGTTTTTGTGAAGTCTGACGTAGCTAAGATTGGTGCTTGGCACATTGCCTCTTTAAGATGTTCAAAGGCCTTCATTGCTTCTGGATTCCACAAAAATAAATCTTTCTTCAATAATGTTGTTTGGGGTGTTGCTATTCTCCCACAATTATTAACAAACTTGTGATAATACCCTGTCAACCCAATAAATCCTCGCAGATGCTTTATGGATGTGGAGATTTTCCATTCCTTAATGGCTTTAATTTTGCTAGGGTGTACCTTAACACCTTCATGAGATACAATATGACCCAGACATTCCACCTCTTGTACTCCAAAGAAACATTTGGATATTTTTTCATACAATTATTTCTCCTCCAATAGTTTGAGCACCCTGTCAACATGTTGAACATGATCTTTACAAGACTTGTTGTAGATTAGTATATCATAAAAAATACAAACATAAATTTTCTAAGGAAGGATTTGAAAATGGAATTCATCAAACCTTGAAATGTAGAAAGTGCATTAATAAGGCCAAAACGCATGACAAAAAATTCAAAATGACCCTCATGAGTTCTAAATGTTTTTTTTGGAATGTGTTCAGTCTTCATTTTTATTTGATGATATCCTAAATGAAGATCCAAATTGGTGAAGAAAATTGATCCATGAATTCATACAATAATTGATCAATGATAGGAATGGGAAATTTATCTTTAATAACGAGCTTGTTGAGCTCCCTATAATACAGACAGAAGCCATGATCCATCCTTTTTGTGCACCAATACTACTAGAGCAGAGAAAGAAGTTTGATTAGGTTGAATTATACTAGCCTCTAGCATTTCTACAACCATAGGTTCAATTTCACTCTTTTGGAAAGGGATATCTGTAAGGACTGATGTTCGGAGGAAAAATATATGGATTCAAATGAATAGCATGATCATGATCACAAATATGTGGGAGGCCTTTGGGAGTTTCAAATTCCTTGGCATGATCGTCTAAGACTTTTTGGAGACCTCGAGAAATAGATTATTTGAATGTGGGAACCTCTAGATAACATAATTATGCAATTACGCATCGTTGTTCTTTGTTTAGAAGATTATCATTCCGTTAAAGTTGATAATCTTTCATGGTTTCCCTGTGATACCCCTTAATCCAAATTCCTTTCCTTTTGAAAAAAATTTCAAGAAATGTTCTTGAAAAGATATTGTACCCAAAGATTGTAGCCATTGGATTCCTAATACAACATCAACACCACCCATTGGAATGGAAAGGATTGAGCTATTCAATACATATTATCCCATGGATAACTTGATTCTTTCCATAGAAATTTATGGTTCCTCCACTTGCAATCATGACTTGACACTTTGGTGTTGGATATAGGAAGCAATTCTATTCTTTGGCTATCTTACAATGAACAAAATTATGGATACTGCCCGAATCAATCAACGCTATTACATTTTTCTTCTTGATATGTCCTTCTATCTTGATAGTTTGAGGAGTGGTAATTTCGGCCAATGCATTACAAGATATGGTCAGATTCATTTCTTCTTTTTCTAGGGTTTGTTACTAGCATATATACTCTTCTGTTGACATTTCTTGATCCTTTTCTTCCTCCTCTTTACAATCTATGTAAAATAATTTCTTCTCAACACACTTATGACCTTTAATGTATTTTCTATCACAACTGTAACAAAGCCCTTTTGCTCTTTTTTCTTCCAATTTTTATGTTGTCAACCTTATTGGTTGTGGAGGGCTAGGGGAAACCACAATTCCATATTTATAGTTGTGAGTGGTAGGCTTCCTTGTTTCCATAATTTTTCTTTCCATTTTTCTTGCCAACCTGAATGCCTTCTCTAATGAATCAAATTCCCAAAGGCGAACCTCATGTTGGATGTTATCCTTTAAAGTCCCTATGAACACATCGATCCTATGCTCCTCTGGAGTATATTTTACCCTTATATTCAATTTTAGGAAGTCCTCAATGTTCTACATCATTGAATCCTTTTTTTTGAGATTTCTTAATTGGTTAAGCAAGATGTTGCTTTTTGTATCCTCATAATGTGCTATCATTTCTTCCGTAAAAATTTCCCATGATTCAAAATGGGTCTTGTACCAAACCTCTATGTCCAAGCCTTCATATATATATTAAGTATCAGAAAACACTATCATAGGAGAAAAACACTAAGGAATGGTGGAAAATAGAGTGAAGCGGAGAGTGAAGTATTGCAGCACAGGAGCCATCGGATTGGCTAGATCAACGACCCAGATCAAATTAGCGATATCGCATCAACAGAGATGCCAGCAGAGTATATCGGCGGTGACCCTAAGGGAAATGCGACCACGATCGGTGACAATGTGGACCGTTGATCAAGCGCGCAGATCAATGGTGGAGATTACATATCACATCACAAATTTGCCAAAGGGAGGACTTACCACAGGCCGAAGATTATCCGATATGTGTGGACCTGAAAGGGTTTATAGATGTGGCTTTATATAATTTGAGCTCCATGGTAAATGGTATTTTGGGTGGGATTCAGGTGGTAAAAATTATTGGAGAGGCTTCGCCCGATTCCATACATTGGCTGACACGTAGCACGCCACAGGAGAGAGAAAACTGCTTTATCAAGCGGGTAATCTATGTGTAAGTAGGACACGCGAAATGGCTGTCAGTCTTTGGATTGGAGATCGCAGATAAATGGTGGAGATTTAGTGGACTACTTGAAGTTTTGGGTTAGATGCAAACCGTCGGATTGAAGGCAGATCAACAATGTGGAATACAAAGGTTTTATGACTCGTAGCCAATGCGACTTGAGGAACCGAGAGGATTATAGAGCAGACTTTATATCGTTTGAAGTCCAGCTTTGGCACCTCGGTCGGATTTTCCACTATTTTAATGTATTTCCTATGTATTTCTCTATATAAATATAGAAGTGTATCCCTTCGGATTTCAACCATGCCAGTGGCCCTTTCCGTCTGTAAATAGTTTGCCTCAATACCTTGAGCGTAATTATTATGATTATTTAACGCTAAGCGGGGAGATGAAGGGACAATGGATGAGAGATAGAGAGCCCAAAAATCTAGGCGAACAAACATCGCCAATAGGCTTAAAATCCATCCAATGGCATAATAGAGGTGGGACAAAGAGAGAACAAGAGAAAGCAGAGACAGAGAGCAAGAGGAAGTGGTTGTGTACTCTTGTAGACTTGAGGATTTCGAGTAAATCCCTACTGTTCTTGTCACTGTTGTGTTGAGACTGTTTTTGAGCTCACAATTGTAATATTCTTCTCTTAAAGACATAATATAGAGGTCGACACTAAAAGCTTGGACCAGGAGACATAGCCAGGGGTTCTAGTGAACTCCTTCATTATTTTGAATGTGTCGATGTGTGTTTATTATGTTTTATAACTATTCATTGTCTATATTATTCGCAACCTTTTCGATCCATTGCACTAAATAATATAGGCATTCCTAAACATGAGTCTGTAATACCTTTTCTTCTTGATTTAGTATCCATTTCAGATCAAGTGGTATCAGAGCATTTGCTTATATTCAGGTTAAGAAAGCTTTTGCTGGATTTTGAATGCTAACTAGATTAAAGCTTAGACTAGGAGAAGGAGAACTTGTTGAGGATAATCCAGAGATTATAAGAGTCTATTCTCAGAGGAGAATGGTAGAAGAAGCTCCATTGGGATCAGAATCTCAAATTATAGAAAGTCTTAAGACACTCCAAGCCATGCTAGAAGAGCTGTATCTGGAGCTTAAGAGGGGTTGAGGTGAAAGCACTGCAACACCCAAACTAGACAAAGGAGCAGAGGAAACTTTTCTAATTTCCCCTCCAGAAGGCAAAGGAAAAGGAGGAATAACTCCTCCACCATCTCCTCCACCATCTCCTCCATCATCATCCTCGTCATCATCATCTTCTAGCTCTTCTAAGAAGAAGAAGAAATCTTCCTTAATCAAATTAGTTGTGAAGTTTGATTTTCCAATTTATGATGGAGAACTCAATGCAGAAAAGCTAGCTAATTGGATAAGACAAATTGATGTATATTGCAGGGTACAAAATTTTGATTCAGAAAGGAAGAAGATTCAGCTGGCTAGCCTTTGACTTGGAGGAACTGCACTAGTATGGTGGGAAGGCAAGACACAAGCTGATCTGCAAAAACATGGTAAAATCATTTCTACCTGGAATGGATTTGTTTCTTCTATCAAAAATCAATTCTATCCTTTAGCTTACATGCAGTAGGAAATGATGAGTTGGCAAACTCTTCGGAAATTGAAGGGTCAAAGTGTACAAAGCTATACTCAAGAATTCAAAAAGAGAGCTTTAACTCTAGGTATATCATTGGAATCACCTGAGACTTTATTGAAATATATTGGTGGTCTTCATAGCTATTTAAAGCATACTATTCTCATGTTTAATCCCACTAGCTTAGATGATGTATTAGTTGAAGCCACACATCTAGAAGCTGGAGGTAAGAATGTACACCTAGAGGTTGGGGGATCATCTAAATATTCTGTAAGCAAGAGAAAGGAAAAGAAGAAACTGAAATGGAAGGAGATGAAAGCAAACACTGTAAAGAAGAATAAACCTTCATGCACTCATTGCAAGAAAGAAGGAAACGATGAGGCACACTGCTGGTTTTTTCATCCAGAACTGAAACCAAAGAAGTTTGGTGGAAAGGAAAAGAAGAATGTTGTTGGTATTCAACAGGACTTGGGATTAGAATCAGGGAATGAAACAATAGTTACAACCACAAGTATTAAAGGTAAAGATTCTGAAGCATCCACAAGTAATTCTGCACAATCTATTGATAATGAAAATAATGAGAGAGAAAGAAATGCGATTTTTTCGTATTAGAGTGATTTATAAGCACAATAAGGTTGATACTTTATTTGATAGTGGATCACAAGTAAATTTGATTTCTGAAACAATTGTAATGAAGTTGGGATTACAAACAAAACCTCATGAGAAGCCATATCCATTAGGTTGGGTGTGTGATAAAACAAATCTACAAGTAACGAGACAATGTAAACTTACTTTTTCTATTGGATCAACATTTGTAGATGAGGTTGAATTAGATATAGTTCCATTGGATATATGTGGTATTGTTTTGGAAGTCCATATTTGTTTGATAGGAAAGCTATTTTCTATAGAGCTGAGAATAAGTATCAACTCACTAAAGATGGAATAGAATACGTTGTAGGAGCTCATAAACTCAAAGATAAATTATTCTCTCATAAAATCAAGACAGATGAAAAGAATTGTGAATTCAAGTAAGCAGTTTTTACTAATGGTTGTAAAGGCAAAGGATCCTGAAAAATCCAATGCATTTGAAGGTTGTAAAACAGAAAGATGATTTAGTTAAAGTTGTTTTAGAGTATCATCTTCTATTTCAAGAACCAAAAGGTCTACCACCCAAGTGAGAAATAGTACATGATATTTATTTGCAGCAAGATGCTCCATTACCTAACATTGGAATCTACAGGTTGTCATCTTTAGAGAATGCATAGATAAAGAAGCAGGTACAGGAGTTGCTCGTTAAAGGGTTTATACAACCAATCACATCACCATGTGCATCTCCAATCGTGGTGGTGAGAAAGAAAGATGGTTCGTGGAGAATGTGCATTGATTATAGAGCACTAAATAAAATAACTATCAAGAATCATTATCCTCTTCCTCGTATTGATGATTTATTAGATCAATTGAAAGAAGTAGTTTAATTTTCTAAATTAGACTTGTGAAGTGGTTATCATCAGGTCAAAGTTGTAGAACATGATGCATGGAAGACTGCTTTCAAGACAAAGCTAGGACTGTATGAATGGTTGGTTATGCCTTTTGGTTTAACAAATTCTCCTACTACATTTATGAGGATGTACTCTGACCATTTATTGATGATTTTGTAATTGTTTATTTAGATGACATTCTTGTTTTTAGTAAGACATGGGAAGACCATGTAAAGCATGTGAAGTAGACTTTAGATGTTTTAAAAAGAGAAAACCTCTATGTTAAATTGTAAAAATGTGAATTTGGCAAAACATCTTTAAATTACTTGGGTCATATTGTAGGGGGTGGTGAATTGAAGATAGATCCCTCTAAGGTTGAAGTCATTGTGAACTGGCCTAAACCAAAATCTGCTATAGAGGTTAGGAGTTTCCTAGGGGTAGCACAATACAGGAGAAAGTTTATTGCTAACTTCTCATTGATTGTAACTCCATTACATGCTTTAACAGGATTGAAACATGCGTTTATGTGGGGAGGCAAATAGCAGAAAGCCTTCGACCTCTTAAAATAAAAAATCAGAACAACACCAGTACTAGCACTGCCAGATATTCAACATCCATTTGAGATTGAGACAGATGGCAGTGACTATGCCATGGAAAACCCATATGCTATCATTCTGAGACATTTACTTCTGTAGTAGTTAATTATCCTACATATGATAAAGAATTGTATGCATTAGTAAAAAGTGTGAAAAAGTGGAAACATTACATAATGGGTAAAGAAACAATCATACATACAGATCGTCAACCATTTCAATATTTTCACTCACAAACTAAATTGCAGCAATCAAGACATTATAGGTGGATGGGTTTTCTATAGCAATTTCATCTTGTCATCAGATATAAGAAGGGCATACAAAATAAGGTTGTAGACATGTTATCAAGACCGATCATAAATGCATCTGCTATACTTAAGCATAACTTAGTAATGCATGAAAGGTACATTGAACAATATGCTCAAGATGTTGATTTTAAAGATGTATATGCAACTTTAAGTCATGGCAAGCAAGTAGAAGAATTGGATTATTATGTAAAGGACCAACTCTTATATCATTTGGTAAAGTTATGCATTCCACAAAATGAAAGAGTTAACATAATTCGAAAAGCACATATGTCTCTCATATCAGATCATTTGGTATAAGTAAAACAGTTGCACAATTGCATAGATTCTGTTATTGGCCGAGAATGCATGAGATAGTTTCTAGATATATCAGAGGATGTAATATGTGTGCTACAAAAAATCCCAATAATAGGAAATTAGGCTTGTAAACTCCACTTCCAATTCCTTCTTGTACTTGGGAAAGTGTTTCCATGGATTTTGTTGGAGGATTGCTATAGTCTAGGAAAGGTCATGATTATTTGTATGTTGTTGTGTATAGGTTCAGTAAAATGTGTATTTTGATACCATGTAACAAGAAGGTTACAGTTGAACAAACAAAAAAGTTGTTCTTTTAGAATGTATGGGTTCATTTTGGGTTACCCACTTCTATTGTATTTGATCGAGATTATCAATTTATTGGGAAGTTTTGGTCAATTTTATGGGAGTTTATGGACACCAAGTTGAAGAAGAGCACAACATTTCATCTACAAATAGATGGTCAGACAAAAGTGGTCAATAGGATAGTGATCCAGTCGCTCAGAGGCTATTTCAGCAAGCATCCCAAGCTTTGGGATGAGCATTTGTGGTATGTGCATCATGCTTACAAACGTGCCAAGCACTCTTCTACTTAGAGATCTCCTTTTGAGACTTGTTTTGGTTTTATACCAAAGGCTTCATTGGATTTTGTCTTTGGTAAAGACATAGCAGTTGATGGACACATTGATGTGGACAAAGCAACCAAGTTCATTGAACAAATCTAGGAAATTCACCAAGCAGTATAGGAACAGCTGGAAAGAAGTCAAGCCAAGTACAAGGCAAGACATGATAAGCATCGAGCTGAAAATAGTTTTCAAGTTGGTGATCAAGTCTTGCTGTACATCAGCAAAGACAGAATGCAGGGTGAAGGTAAGAAGCTAAAACCAATAAGGTATTGACCTTTCAAGATACTTGATAAAATTGGGGAAAATGGTTTTTGCCTTGATTTTCCAGCTTATATGCAGCTATATTCAATCATTAATGTAGAAAACATGAGATTGTATGAACCTTCATTGGTTGAAGATCCTGAAGAGTAAAGTCAATTGCCTTCTATTGGGGATTTGTTGCCTGAGTATCTCAATGAGTTATAGGAGGACACAGTTCTGGACAAGAAGGTAAGGACTATGCGTCAAGGGGATGTTGAGTACTTGAGAGTGGGATTCAAATGTTCAAATCCAAGCAAAGCACAATGGATAGAAGTTAGATAGGTGAAGGAGCAGTATCCTCACTTTCTTGAATGGTAAACACCAACTTCTGGTGGTCCAAAATCTTTTTAGTGGGAAGGCATGATCCAAAATGGATCTTGTATCAAACCTCTAAGTCTAATCCTTCATATATATATTAACTATCGGAAAACACTATCATAGGACAAAAACACTAAGGAATGGTGGAAAATAGAGTGAAGCGGAGAGTGAAGTATTGTTGCACAGGAGCCGTCGAATTGGCCAGATCAACGGCCTAGATCAAATCAGCGATATCACATCGGCGGAAAGGCCAACGGAGTATACCGGAGGCGGTCCTAAGGGAAATGTGACTATGATCAGCAACAACATGGACCATTGATCGAGCATGTAGGTTAATGGTGGAGATTACATATTGCATCATAAATTTGCCAAAAGGAGGACTTATCGTAGGCCGAAGAGTATGCGATATGTGTGGACCTAAAAGGGTTTATAGATTCTCCTTTATATAATTTGAGTTCCCTAGTAAATGGTATTTCAGGTGGGCTTCAGGTAGTAAGCAGTATTGGAGAGGCTCCACCTAATTCCATACACTAGACGACACGTAACATGTCACATGAGAGAGAAAATCACTTTATCGAGTGGGTAATCTCCATGCAAGTAGGCCACCTGAAATGGATGTCAATCGTTGGATTGGAGATCGTGGATCAACGGTGGAGATTGAGCTGACTACTTGATGTTTTGGGTTGGATGTGAACCCTCGGCTTGAAGGTAGATCAACGGTGTGGAATACAAAGTGTTTATGACCCATATCCAATGCGACTTGTGCAACCAAGAGGATTATAGGTGGCATTTATATAATTCGAAGTCCGGCTTTGGCAATTGGATCAGATTTTCCACTATTTTAATGTATTTCCGATGTATTTCTCTGTGAAAACAGAGAAGTGTATTCTTGAGGTTTTCAACCGTGCTAGTGGACCTTTCCATCTGTAAATAGTAGGCATCAATACCTAGAGCATTATTATTATGATTATTTAATGCTCGACGGGGAGATGAAGGGATAGCGGGCGGGAGCCAGAGAGCCCAGAAATGGAGGAAAAAAGACAGTGCTGATAAGCTTAAAAACCATCTAATGGTAGAATAGAGGGGGGACAAAGAGAGAGAAAGAGAAATAAGAAGACAAAGAGCAAGAGGAAGGGGTTGTGTACACTTGTAGACTTGAGGATTTCAAGTAAATCCCTATTGTTCTTGTCACTGTTGTGTTGAGACTTTGTTTGAGCTCACACTTGTAATATTCTTCTCTTAAAGACATAATATAGAGGTCGACACTGAAATATTCGACCAGGACACGTAGCCAAGGGGTCTGGTGAACTCCTTCATTATTTTGACTATGTCGATGTGTGTTTATTATGTTTTATAATTGTTCATTGTCTATATTATTCAGAATATTTTTGATTCATTGCACTAAATAATATAGGCATTCCTACATATGAGTCTATAATACCATTTCTTCTTGATTTAGTATCCATTTCAGATCATCCCAAGTGACAATTTATTTATGAGAGTAAAGCCATCGATACCATAAAAACTGATTTGGTTCCAAATATAAAGTTGAAATGCATACATTTTGTTTGTTTTGCACATTATGGAGATTGAAATTTTGCTCCATCTGTAGTATCGATGTTACGCAATCCTTGCCATCAAACTTCCTCATATCGATCTTTGCAACATGGTGGGTATCCAATTCAACGTTAGAGTCTATGAAGTCATGATTAGCATTTCTTTTTTTCTCATCATGAGTTTCCTTTACTTCCCTTTAGCCATTAGTAAGCATTTCTTGTAGCAACTTTGTCAAATCTATCTTCAAATATTCCATGTTGTCTTTAATGTTTTCTTCTATACCATCCATCTTATCTTCCACGTAATTCATCTTAGCTTCCATGCCATTCATATTAGCTTCCATGCCATTCATCTTAGCTTCCATGGCATCTGTCTTAGCTTCCACGCCATCCATCTTAGCATCTATGCTACTCATCTTAGTTTCCATGCCATCCATCTTATCTTTCATGCTATTCATATTAGCTTCCATGCCTTTCTTTAAACCATCCATCTTAGCTTCTATTAGTTTTTGTGAGAGTGAAAATTGTTACACTTTTTCTCATAATTTCGATAAATCATGTTGCATTTCTTCCTCTTATTCATGAGTCATGGTATAGCTTTTAGGTTTCTTACTAGGTGTTTCCATTTTCTTTCTTTGAGGCATCAATTAATGGTAATTATGCCTAACTCTTCCTTCTAAATCCCTTCAAACTAATTTTTCAAACCAAACTTATGCATTTAAAAAAAAAATCTACATATATTTTTTCGCTTTGTAGGAGCTTGATATTGAATCTATTATATCTTTGTAATTTAGGATCTCCAAGGTTTGAAATTGTGTCTTAAGGGTAGCCCTCTAAGTTCTCTTTCTAACCCCACTAGTCTAACCAATATTAGATTCTTCAAGAAAATTTTATTCCAAATCTCCTACAATGACCTGATTATAGACTTGTTCAGTAGAGAAAACTTGTATGACCATCCCTTTGTCACTGTTTTGACCTTCGAATAGGAAAATGATACAAAGAAAACTACAATCCATCCTCTTTTTGTAGCTTCTTAGGAAATTTCAATCCGTTGCTTAGAGAGAAAGTTATGACAATTTTCTGGAGGTCGCTGTTTTGGGATGTAATTCAAGAGCCTGAAAAAACTCTAACTTCCTTGGATAATATCTCCAGAAATACAGACATAACAGATCTAAAATCTATACCCAAGGTTCATCAAGATTTTGGATCAAGCGGTTTTAGTTTCAAGTTATAGTGAAATACCACGATGACCTATTTGGAGCACTAAAACCCTAGAATCCAAAGCCCTAATACCAAACAATATGCAACCAGCTCACAAAATGTAAGAAAAGATAGATCAATGACTTCAAAATCAGCCTCTTTAAGGGGGAAAAATCCTTTACATTACACAAATGAACAATTCCTGGATGATAAAAATGAAAAAACCTCCTTTCTATATATAGGAGTCTAAGGGGTCACAATATAATTGAAGATGACATAACAATAATAATATAAGGGCACAAGAATAACAATAGTGGGCTTCTATGGGACACAATTGATGAGCCTAGGTATTGAAACAAGAATGATGTAACTCCTAGGGCTACCAGCTTTACTTATCAAACCGGAGTTCGTACAAACTTGGAGGTGACAGTGCGATATGCACAAGTAGAAGTGAAGGTATTACCTATTGTCACTGCTCATCTAGTAATAGACCCTAGGGGTTTCAGGCCAAACTTCTATAAGGTCAGAAGAAGCTTGATTTTGATGGAAGAAAAGCAAATCTATTCTAAAGGAGAGCTACTCTACTGCAGTAATGAAGAAAACAATCATGTAATGCTAAACTCACACCAGACTCTAGCTAACCAATTAAATAACTATGCTAAGCAGAATTATTAGTTCAATCATTAACCTAATGCTAATGCTCTAAGTTACAAAAGTAAAAGCATCAAAACTGGACTAAGGGGTAAGCAAAGGAAACTAAGCTAAGTCTGTGTTTAAGCAAAAGAGCAGTTTCAGATCAAAATTGGTCAAAAGAGGACATAAGGGAGTGATAGCGCATAAGGAGCATTGGATCAGGCGGGTGAAAGGGAAATGAATGGCTGAGATTGGATCACAGGACGATACGTAGGTAGATAGGTGAATAGGGTTAATTGATAGGATGGATGGTTGATATTAGATCATGGGCACAAGAAACGTGTGGAAATGGTAGCAGATTGGTAGAGGTGGTAAGCTGTATTTCATGTGCCCTCAAAACCACAAGATGTATTTCAAAATTTCACACAATTAGCCTCCACGGGCGACATGTAGCATGGGGAAACCACTCTTATCACGTTCCCTCGAGCAGATAATGATCGAAAAAAATTCCATGTGATATGGCGCAAAATCTATTAGACCAGGCATGGATGATCAATGGTGGAGATCAACTAAGCTAGTTGGTGATTAGTTGAAGTGACAGTCGTCAGATCAAGGGAAAAATAAAAGGTGGAGGTTAAATCAGGAGAAAGAAAATGTGCAGAAATGATGGAGTGGGTTTATAGGGTGGTAAGTTGTTTATCACGTGCACTCAAAGCTGTAAGTGGTTTTCTAGAATTTTACATGATTAGCCTCCCCAGGCGACATGTAGCTTGGGGAAACCACTCTTATCATGTGCCCTTGGGTGGATAACGATTGGAGAGAAGTCCATGCAATATGGCATGATAACCATCGGATCTAGCTAGGTAGATCAATGGTGGAGACTTGACTGAGCTAGTTGGCAAGTGGGTGCATGGTAGCCATCAGATCTAATGAGGCAGATTGATGGTGGGGATTTAAAGTGAAAAAAGTCAGCATTAAAAGTGAATCGGGTGGTGATTAGTTGGGTTTCATTGTGAAAGGAAATTTATGGGTAAAAACCATTTAAACTATGAATTAACAACTTCCACTTAAGTATTTCATGCGGAAAGAGAATGGGCGTATGAGTGAGATTTGGGAAAGAAGGTGGAGGAACAAGTGACCAGGGAATGACTGAATGACCATGAAATGAACCAAGTGTTGAAAATAATACTGAAAGGGGGGATGAATCAACATTATCTAGTTCTTTTAACAAATCTTCCTTATTTACACTTTGAATTATTTTTGCATATCAGTACCATAAAATAATGAGCAAGAAAAACAGACAGTCACATCAAAGAACACTA
>APFE031521064.1:325189-405631 GCA_000404065.3 Pinus taeda
GATCCATAAACATCAAATGATCATCAAGTACCAGTAAGTCACCTAGATAACCAGATCCACAATAACAATAAACTAAACCTAGAACACCTTATCAACAAAACAATCAGTCAACAAAAGATCTTAAGGCAGATACACAATTTCCTTTTCTTTGGCCTGCGTCGCTACGCACTTCACCTTCTGTGGCGTCGCGCACCTCTGCAGCTGCGCCTTCTGTGGCGTCGTGCACCTCCGCAGCTGCGCCTTCTGTGGTGCCTCCATTTCGGTGGCGCCTCTGTGGCGTCTCCTGTGGCGCCTCCGCACTGCGCCTTCTATGGCGCCTCTGTGGCATCTCCGCACTGCGCCTTCTGTGGCATCTTCGCACTGCGCCTTCTATGGCACCTCTGTGGCGTCTCCGTACTGCGCCTTCGTACTGCGCCTTCTGTGGCGCCTCTGCATTGCGCCTTATGTGGCGCCTTCGCACTGCGCCTTCTGTGGCGTCTCCTATGGCGCCTCCGCACTGCGCCTTCTGTGGCACCTCCGCACTGTGCCTTCTGTGGCGCCTCTGTGGCATCTCCGCACTGCGCCTTCTATGGCGCCTTTGCACTACGCCTTCTGTGGCACCTCTGCACTGCGCCTTCGATGGCGCCTCTGTGGCGTTTCCTGTGGCGCCTCCGCACTTCTGCAGCTGTAGCACTCGAGAGATCACCCTTCACAGATTCGTTTTCCACTTCACTTTCATATAGATCAAGCTTTTGAAACAATAACCCAATATTTCAGATCTTAATATATTCAACCCAAAATCATACTCAAGCCAAATGATCTCCTTTGCTTTATATAGGCAAGCTCTTCCTCAAATCATGGATCATGGGGCTCAATAATAATAATAATATAAAACAATACCACGGGCCAAAACCATAATAACACAATACCGTCGGCTAAATACCAAGAGTTAAACATAAGAAACCCCACGTGTGCTTTTCTCTGCCTTGAAGTAAGTGAACTGGGGTTACGCACCTCTTGAATGGGTAACCTGCGTGTCTGGACGCGGTCCCTGCACGACGTACCTGCGGGTACGCATCTTTTGAATTGTTCTCCTGCGTACTTCTTAATTCTCATCATATTGAGAGCCATGCCATGGGTGTTGCCATCAAGTACAACATCTGTAACATATAACCATACCAGAAACATAATGCCAACACCAAGTAACAATGTAATGAACCATGTAACTTTGTTAAACAACAAACTCCATGCAAAAATGAAGATCTATGTTTTTGGGGTTGCTGCAGGGTTTCTTCCTCACGTCATGGTCCCAGAGGGAGGAGGTGAGGCAGAGACACCTGTGGACAAATTTATGGATATTTTATTTGCTAACCTGCTAATTGAATAAAATCATAAATGATATACTCTGCACTACTGTAATGAGACTGCAACTATTTAAGAAAATGAAGAATTAAACAATAAACCTCTATAATGGAAATGAAATACTGAAGTAAATGAACAAAGAATAGGAAGCTATGCTACTTAACAATACAATAAAGAGGAGCTTTGGATGCTAGGGTAGAGCCCTAACCCAAGAGCTTTAGTCCTTTGAGTCAACTCAGTGTTGGCTCAAAACAAAACTCATCTTCATTATAAATAAAAAACTATTACAAGACTTCTAGCTTGAAAACAAAGTGGAGCTCTACAATGAGAATTCTGAATTCTTCCTAACTCTTGGCGACTATCAGTAACTAACTAAAAAAATGAAGGTCCTATGCCTCTCTACTTATATATCTAAATTCTCTAATGACTTCCTTCAAAATTAAGGAGGCACAACTCCCAATTCAATGATAAACGCATGCTTTCCCTTTCACTAGCTCAGTTTCCTTCTAGTAGGGAGGCTTGGCTCCCAACTCAAGATAACCTCATACTTTCACTTGTTTGGCTGCCTTATAGTACAATTTATTTGGTTGTTTGCACCTTCACTTTCCTGGCTACCTTCTAGTACACCTGATTTGGCTGTTTGTACTTTCAGCGGATGGAGGGATATTCGAATGGAGAGGCAATAAATGAGGAGGATTTACCTCCTATAATTCCTCTCCCTTGTCCCATTTGAGTTTTTACCACGATATTTACCATAGTTCCTTTCTTTTATCTTTTATCCATGCATTTTCCTTTCATTTATCCTTTATTCTTGCATTACATACACATTAGACCACAAACGAAAATATCCAACTCTAGTCATCTCATAAACAAAATATAATCAAATGTATGTAATAAGTTGTGAGAATAGTTGGTTTGACTAAGCTAAGAGGTGAATTAAGGTCAATTAAGGACCATATAATTACTCAATGATGAGGCTCATCATCACCCCCTACTGAAAGAATTTTTCATCCTCTAAGGAACTTAGTGCCTCTGGTGGCCTCTCTAACATCTCATGCTTCTGCTGTGGTCTCTTCTTCTTGTCTATAGAAATCTACTTTCCTTTCTACTTCTTCCCACTGATATTCTTTGATATTTAAGTTATGTGGCAGTTTTTTCCATTTCCTGGTGGAGGAATGTGTATTATTATTTCATAGCAGCCTAATCACATCCTCAAAATGTGAAATTGCTTGCCCTTGAGTAGCAAGATATCGAGGTGCCAACTGAGGATTATTTACAATTAGATTATGGGTGTTGATTAGGGCCATGGGATTTGATTGTTAAGCTACTTCTCTGTCCCTAAAGCCACTTAGCTCTTTTTTTTCTTGCTACTCTTTCTTGTTCTGAAATGTAGTGGGGTTTGCCTCCTTCTTTTCCTTTTTTTCTTGACTGGTGTGCTGAGAGCAGTGATGGGAGCTTTTTCCTTCTACTCAGGGACTTCTAGAGACACCCTAGGTGACTTCTCCTTTTGTTCTTCCCCTTTTCTTTCAATGCCTTCTCTCTGTTTTTTTCTTTCTCATATCTATTAGTTTCTTGCTTCATCTCCTCCTCTGTTTCAATGCCTTCTTTCTCTTTTGTTTTAGTATTATCCTCTGTATTAGTTACTTCTTCATCCATCACATCCCCATCTAGCTATGTATCTTATTCTTCTTTTTTTTCCTCCTCCTTACTAACATAAGAACTAACATAAGAACTAACATCATAGATGAAGGTTTTGATGTTATCCTCTGCAGGTAAGTCTCAGAAGACTGACCATGTTAGAGGGATCTTAATGTTTTGGAGGGCATCCTCAATGAGGATTCTGTTCAACCCATGGTGAACTAACTGTTGGGAATTTATTGCCTTTTCTTTGCTGCTAGAGTCCATGAGTGACTGCATCAGAAAATAGGGTGTGATGAGTCTTTGGTGAACTTGTGTTTCTAACTCAAATCTTAATTCTTTAATCTCTCTAAAATGGTAGCCATAAACAACGCTGTATCTACCCTCACATGAGATATACTTGCTTTTCATCTTTCTTGTGTAGCTTGAGGAGGAAAAAAGCAAACTCATTGAAAAATAGAGTTTCCTGTGTATGTAATCCACTAGCTTTCTAGAGGAAACTGGCCACCTTTTTACTTACAAACCAACTACCCCTTAGCCTTTACAAATTTTGATCAAATGATGAATATTAGTGAGTGACTAGAATACTTACCTATGGCCTTAATGCCACGCTGAAGTTGTCAAAGATCAGAGGTGCTACTGATGGTCATTCTTATTCTTCCTCTACTGTCAATTGATGGTTATTATTCTTCCACCTTTGTTGTCTGCTGATGGTTTCTTGACTGCATATCTGATGATGTTGCTGCTATTGTATGGTCATATTTATTCCTCCTCTACTGTCTGTTGATGGTGTCTGTGACTGCAAATCTGATGTTGTTGAATGGACAAAGGGAGTAGGAGTGTATGTGGATGCAGGGATGATGGTAATGGATGAGGTGAGGGGTTAGATCGTGTCTATAATGAATTTTGGGGATCTAACTAATCTACCAGTCAGGGAATCCTATAGAAAACACAATTTTCACATGAATTGGAGCAATGAAGTGAAAAAAAATGGAATGTATAGAGGGATGGATGGTAAGGAGTGCAGGAGATGAAAATATGTGAGGCTAGGCTCCCTTTGGATCTCCTCTTTTCTCCTTGGTTGCTTTTCTCATCCTCCTACAAATAACAATTATGTTTTTTTTATTATATTAAAAAGAAACACCTAGGCTGCCTCATAGAGGTTTTCACCTTAGATATTTTCCCTGGGTGCCTCAAGGAAGGTTTTCACCCTAGGGATCTTCTTTTCCCTTCCATTTTTCTCATCCTTGGGCCGCATAATGGAGGTTTTCAACCCAAAGATGGGAATGGCACCTCATGGAGGTTTCCACCTGAATCCTTATTCTACTTTCTTTCTTTTTCATTGACCTGATGAAGGACGAGTTGAAACTTGCTCCACCATCAGAATTGTTTTATTGATATTGTCAACGAACTCTTATTTTGATAAAGGCCTCTTGTACATTCTAAATCTGTGTCCATTAAATAGTAATGGAATGTGTTCTTCATCTATAGTTTTGATATGCACTGAACCATTGTCATGGCATCTTTCCACCACATAAGGTCCGAGCCATATTGTCCTTAGCTTGCCCTTGAATTATTTATACCTGGAGTCATATAACAATGCCTAGTCTCCTTCTTGAAATTTATTCTCCTTAATATGTTTATCATGCTAGATTTTCCTCTGAAGCTAAACTATCTCTGAATGGAGGAGGGCCTGCATTTTGTATTCATCCAAGCCATTCAAATGGAACAATCCTTCTTTCTATGCATGAATTAGATCCAAATCTAGTTGGTTCACCATCTCAATTGAAAGAAAAGCCTTTTTCCCATAGACAAACTCATAGGGTGTAAATCTAATGGTGGCCTTCCATGTCATATTATAGGCCCAGGTTGCCTCAACTAGTCTTTCTTCCCAATCCTTTATGTTGTTGTTCACTACCTTGGTTAGGATGTTCTTTAGTGATCTATTGGTCACTTCGAATTGCCCATTAGCTTGTGGATGATAACAAGTGGAGGTCCTATGCTATATTTTGTGATGCTTAAGAAGTTCTTCAATCATGTTGGAGGTAAAATAGCTACCTTGGTTTGTGACTAGCTCCCTAGGGTACCCAAATTTGTAGAATATATTCTCCCTTAGGAACTCATCCACCTTCTCTTCTGTTTCTACCTCGAATACCTTGGTTTCATCCCACTTAGTCAAGCAATCAGTGCACACAATAATGTGTTGTTTTTCTTTGAAGAAGGATTGATAGGCCCAATGAAGTCCATGTCCCACTTGTCAAATGGATTGAAGATCACTTGAGGTTGTAGGGGAATTTCAACTCTTGGATTAGGATTTCCCATCCTCTGGCCACGATCACACTGACAAGTGTACTTTTTTACATCCTCATGAAGAGTAGGCCAATAATAGCCTGCTTGTAGCACTTTGAATGTTGTCCTCTTTGTTGCAAAGTCACCTCCACAAGGCCCATCATGACAGGTCAGAAGGATGTAAAAAAATTCCTCTTCCCTAAAACACCTTCTCAAGATCTAAGTTGATCCTGATTATCTTGCTCTTTTCTCTAGAGGGTAGGTTTGGTGGGAATTGTGCGGATACCAAATAGTTTGCAATATCGACAAACCATGGGGAGAGCACTGAAATAGCAAACAAATGCGCGTCTGGCAAATGATCATCCACCATTCCTTCTTCACCTGCATGCATATTCATCCTAGATAAAAAGTCAGCAACAACGTTATCTTTACCAGGCTTATCAACAATAGTTAGATCAAACTACTGTAATAAAAGTAACCATCTTATGATTCTAGCATTTAAATTTGGTTTGTTCATTAAATATTTAATTTCACCATGATAAGTATGCATAAATATCTGATAGCCTGTAATGTAATGCATGAACTTGTTCAATGAAGGCACAATAGCCAGGAGTTATTTTTCAGTCACAATATAATTTAACTCAGCCTTTGATAGGTTTTTACTGGTAAAATAGATGGTGTAGGGAAATTTGTCCTCTACCTGACCTAAGGCTGCTCCTATGGATTTGTGTGAGGCATTAGCATGAATATGAAAAGGTAGGGCCTAGTTTGGGCCTTTGAGAATTGGTGCAATGGTTAACTTCCCCTTTAGAATATCTAAGGCCTCTTGACAGCTCTTTGACCATATAAATTCATAATCTTTGGCCAACAACCCAAAGAAAGGAGAGGCCAACTTGCTAAAGTCATTTATGAACCTTCTGTAGTATCCAGCTAACCCTAAGAGACTCGTGACATCTCTCTAATTTTGTGGAGATGGGACCCTTTGGATGATGGATATTTTGCTTGGGTCCACCTGCAGTCTTTGCTGAGATATGGAATGACCTAGCACAGTCCCTTCAGTCATTAAGAATTCACATTTTTCTGGGCTGAGAGAAAAGTTCATTTCAATGCATTTGCGTAATAATTTTGCCTAGGTTAGTTAGGGCTTCTTGAAAATCATAGCCATAGGGTGGAAAATCATCCATATAGATCTCTACAACATCATGTACTAATTCAACAAAAATACTCAAGACCTCTCTATGGAATGTGGTAGGAGCATTGCATAAGCCAAAAGGAAGGACCATATTGGAAAAAGTACCACAAGGATAGGTGAATGTGGTTTTATCCTTGTCTTTTGGGCAGATTTGGATTTGGTTATACCCACTAAATCCATCTAGGAAAGAAAATAACTTCTTCCCTACCAGGTCATCTATCACTTGGTCAATGTAGGGGAAAATGATCCTTCTTTGTGGCTTTGTTCAACTCCCTATAATCGACACAAATCCTCCACTTACCATTCTTCTTGGGAACTAACACTAAAGGAGAGAGCCACTCACTGTCAAAGGTAGGGTAAATGAACCCTACATCTAACAGTTTTTGCAGTTCTTCTTTGACAATGTCTTTAAGGGTTGGATTCATTCTCTTTTGTAGTTGCCTGACTGGCTTTCAACCTTACTTGATCTATATGTGGTGAGTACACACTAAGGGGTGTACTCCCTCCATTTCCTTGTAGCTCCAAGTGAAGGCATCTAGGTTTTATTTCAACATATTGCATAGCTTTTCCTCTTCAAGAGCAAACACAGATGGGTTGATTTTCAAATTTTTCTCTGGGACAAATTCTATGGTTTTGACTCAGAGTGGGTTGGGATTGACCAAGCATAAGTCATTTTGATGATTGCTCAGTGTTTCGTTTACTTGTTCTTGTAATGGTAATAAACTAGATGTTGGACTTTGGATCGGGTGTTCAATTAAATCATCCTCCTCTTGTTGTCCTCCTCCTATGATTGCTTCCAAAGCATAAATTTGGGTAGAATAAAGCTCATCTTCTTCCTCCTCCTCCAACCATAAAGGTAAATCATGTTCTACAGGGGGTTGAGCAGCTGGGTATAAGACTAACTATTTGGACATATGCCCATTCTTGATGGGCATATTCCCAGCTCTGTAGCTAATGTAGGCATCAACTGTGGCCAAGCACGACCTCCCAAGGATGAGAGGGTAACCTGTAAGCTTAGACTTAGGCTAGAGAACTAGAAAATCTGCAGGGTACTCCCAGGAGTCAATGGAGACCATTAGATCCTCGAAAATTCCCTCAAGGGTGACTGTGGAAGAGTCTGCAAGTTGTAGAACTATTGTGGTCTTCCTTAATGAACCTTGGAGGTTAAGATTGAGCAAGGCATACTTGGTCATCACATTAATGGCAGCCCCAAGATCAATCAAAGTGTGTAGGACAATGGCACCATTGATGTGCACATCTACTATAGGGCTTCTAGGGTCTAAGTATTTTGGACATACTACACGTGCCAGCATTAAGTCAGATAACTTCCCAATGACATTAATGGTAGGGGCATCCCTTTTTCTTCTTCCTAGATGCTTGAAGCACTTCTCCTTAATCAACTTATTATAGATAGGAACATCTTTGATTGCCTGGAGAAGGGGTATCTTTACACTTGGATTCTTCAATTCTCCCAGAAGTTCAGTTCCTTCTGGGGTAGGTTGAAGTCGTTGGGCTAATCTTTCAGGAAAGGGTGGATTTTCTTTAAGGTTGCTTTCCTCTCTTTCTTCCTCAACCTACGAATGTGGAGAGGGAGGTTGGCTATTGTAGATTTTAACCCTGTACAGAAATTACCTGCATACAGATTGTAAAATGCAAAAAATAAAAACAATGCGAGAGCATCACACATAAAACACATATACACAAATATTTTTCCCTAGATCGCAAAATCAGGACTACCATCTTGATTTTTCATTATTTTCCTTTCAATGTTACAATACATATTTATACATGCCGAAGCATCCAATACCATGGACCGAAAACCATTGCGCGCAAAACCATGTTTGAAAATCATGCACAAAACCTTCGGTGGGTCTGCCTAACCTAACATAGGGTCCAAAACCAAAGGGGTTACAAGTATGCCTCAAACCCCCTGTGAACCCTCCCCCCTCCCACTACACAATCAACACAATGAATGGGGGCTCAGCCCCCCATCTAACCCCCCAGTTAACTACGTGGGGTAGTCATGGAAAGAATATAACAGAACCCAACATTCTCCCACTTGTTTTATTTCCACAGGGGGCCACAAGAGATCTTAGTCATCTATCCAATCCTGCAATGCCCATTGTTTCTCTACACCAAGAGAACTTCTCAGAGCTCACAGATTTTGTCAATGCATCTACAGTATTCTTCAAAGTGTCCACCTTTACCAGTGACACCTTTTTGTATTTTATCATATCCCTCATAAAGTGATACTGAACATCAATGTGCTTTGTCTTTGAATGATATGTGGGGTTCTTTGCCAAGAAAATTGCACTTTGGCTATCACAGTCTATCCTTATAGCTTCTTGTACTAACCCCATACTTGAACACAATCTCTACAACCAAACTTCTTCCTTGCTTGCATGAGTGGCTGTCATGTATTCTGCCTCTATAGTTGATAGTGCCACTACAGAATGTTTCTTACTCATCCAACTGACTGCACCTCCAAATAGGTTAAACACATACCCACTTATAGATCTTCTCTGATCCAAATCTCTAGCTCATTCTGCATCAACAAAGCCATAGATATCCAAAACTCTGTCCAATCCTGGTCTTCCTTGATAGCACATACCATAATCACTAGTGCCACACAAATACCTGAAAACCCACTTCACTGCTATCTAATGCTCCTTCCCTGGTTTTGACATAAACTTGTTCAATACTCCCACTACGTGTGCAATGTGTGGTCTACTATAGATCATCACATACATCATGCTACCGACTGCACTTGCATATGGAACACGATACATATCCTCTCCCTCTTCTTATGTCTTTGGAAACTATTCAACAGATAACTTTACACCTATAGGAATAGGAACCTTCACCTGTTTACTATCCTGCATATTAAACCTCTACAATATTGTCTTGACATACTTCCTCTAGTTTAACCAGAGCTTCCTCTTTGTACGATATCTTTTAATTTCCATTCCTAAAATATAGTTTGTAGCACCAAGATCTTTCATGTGGAATTTGGAGGACAATTGGATCTTCAAATCTTGGATAGTTTCTTTGTCATTTCCAACTAGCAACATATCATCCACATACAAGACAAAATAAATTACACAATCACCAATTAATTTAAAATAAACACAGTGATCTACTTTGATTCTGGTGAAGCCAAGTCCCCGTATAAATGTATCAAATTTCTCATACCACATCCTTGGTGACTGTTTTAATCCATACAGAGACTTCTTTAACTTACATACCAGTTCTTTCTTACCCTTCACCGCAAATCCTTCAGGTTGCTTCATATAGATCTCCTTTTCCAGATCCCCATGAAGAAATGTTGTCTTCACATCCATTTGTTCTACCTTAAAATCAAAAGCAACATCAATAGATAAAAGTAATCTAATAGAGGTTACCTTGGCAACAGGGGAAAAAATATCAACAAAATCAATTCCAGGCACATGGGAATAACTTTTGCTACCAACCGAGCTTTGTATTTCTCCACTTTTCCTTCTACATTTGTCTTCTTTTTAAACACCCATTTGCTGCCAATGGGTTTCCTTCTAGCCGGAAACTCCATCAGATCCTAAGCCTCATTTTTGTGCAAAGATGCCGTTTCATCAACCATGGCCTCTTTCCAAAGTTTTCCATCCTCTGAATCTGCTGCTTCCTTCACAGTTCTAGGATCATCATCAATAATAGACACAGAAAAATTTAAACAGAAAGCAGATGGACTATACCTTTCTTACTACCTTCTTTCTGGAACTGATCTTCTCACAGCCAGAGTTTGTGGCTCTTCATCCTCTAATTCCTCCTATACTGTAGAGTCTCAATCTTCCTCCTTTAGCTCAAACTCTGTCTTCTCAAGTTCCTTTGGTTGGAATTCATGTTTAATAAAATCTTTCACCACTCTGAACACCACATCTCGGTTGTACACAACCTTCCTTTTTACTGGGTTCCAAAGCTTATAACCCTTTAAACCATCCTTATACCCAATAAAAATTCACTTTTCATATTTACTATCCAACTTGGTTTGTTTCTCCTTTGCAACATGTACATATGCATCACATCTAAATACCCTTAGATGTGAAAGATATGGTTTCTTACCAGTCCATACCTCCTGAGGATTCTTATCCTCCAACGCTGATGAAGGTGACCTATTGACCAGGTAACATGTAGTATCCACCACCTCTGCCCAGAATTCCTGTCCTAACCTGGCACCACTGAGCATGCTTCTTGCCCTTTCCATCAATGTCTTGTTCATTCTTTCTGCAACTCCATTTTACTGAGGTGTACATGGAGTAGTCTTCGGTCATGCTAAACCACACTTCTTACAGGATTTTTCAAATTCCTTGCTGTAAAACTGTCCACGATTATCTATCTTCAGCAACTTCATCTTCTTCTCTGTCTGATTTTCCACGAGAGCCTTAAATTCTTTAAATTTGTTAAAGACTTCAGATTTATTCTTAAGGAAATATATCCCTGTATTCCTTTAGAAGTCATCTATAAATGATACATAGTACATGGACTTACCCAGTGATGGAACCTTCACAGGTCCAAACACATCACTGTGCACAAGCTCTAATATATGTTTCGCCCTCTTAGTACCAGAGGGGAAACTCACCCAATTCTGCTTCCCATATACACAATTTTCACAAAAATAAAAATCTAGAGAGCTATTACTTATACCTTTTACCATACCTTTACCATGAAGTATTCGAAGGCCTTTCTCTCCATTATGTCCAAGCCTTTGATTCCACAACATGGTATTCTCTAGAGACCACTAGATTTTCTGCTCCACTTTCAGGAACCACAGAACTGTTGCACCCATCAATAACAATGCTACCTTGCAGCTTGTACAGAGTTCCAATTCGAACTCCCCGCATCAATACCAGTGCTCCCCGAACCATTTTGCAGGTATCCTTATCGAACACTATTTTTACACTTGCATCATCTAGCTTGCTTACAAAAATTAGATTTCTAGCCAATGTAGGAATATGCAGAACACCAGAAAGTGTTATAACCCTTGCAACTTGCAACTTCAACTTTACTTTTCCACAACCAATGATTCTAGCCTTCCTATCATCCCCTAAGAATACATCACCACCGTCGTATTTCTCATACTCTCAGAACCACTCTCTATGGAGAGTGAGGTGAAAGGATGCAACTGAGTCAATCAACCATGCCTCATGATCTACATCTGTACTTGAAGAAGACAAGTACACATCCCCACCTTCATCTGAGGTGGTTTTCGCCTCTGAGAAGCAGCATCATCAGATCCCTTTCCTTTATCAGGAGCTTTACATTTACAGTCCCTTTTGTAGTGCCCTTCCTTTTCGCATTTCTAGCACACCACCTTTACAGGTTTTCCTGGAGATTTAGATCTCCCACTTGATAAATTATTTTTGTTTTTGTTCTAGTACCGTCCTCATATAGAAAAGGCATCACCATTCTGGCTCTCCATATTTTTCCGTCTCATCCCCTTTGTCAGCAAGGATGCAACTATTTCATCAAACTACAAGGTAGTTGCATTGCTACCTATTGCAATAACCAGAATATCCCATGAATATGGTAGAGAACACAACAAACTGATGCACTTATCTTCATCTGAAATTTTAATATCAACAGATGCTAATTGACTTACCACAGTATTAAATGCATTCAAATGCTCTGTCACCGAGGTGTGCATCTTTCATCCTTAGGTTATATAGTTTTTTTTGCAGGAACAGTTTATTCACCAGAGACTTAGATTGGTACAAAGTCCCTAACTTATCCCACAAATCCTTCCTCGTAGCTTCCCTTGATACATTCAACAATACTGAATCTAAGACACATAATCGTATTGTGCTCTTTGATGAGCTCCAGAAATGGGTAATTATATGGGCTCATTCAACCTCCTAATTCGACTTAATCCACCATTATCATTAGTTTATTGCATGTTTCTTATTATATTTATGCTAATAGAGTGAATTGGGTGGGTCATTATGCCAACAAGTCTAATGTGTGCTTTATGCATTTTTTTTGGTCAATTTGGAGACAAAACCAAAGGTTTAAATGAGCACTTGGCAGCCAAATTCGTGGAGAGGATTTGTAGGAAGGTTTCCCCTTCATCTATGAGCCCTTACCTCGAATTCTCCACCAGCATCTCGGAGTTCAAGGGCCACCACATCAATTATCACAAGGGTAGCTGAGCAAGGGCTAGTAAAGTTGTGGTTAACTGCAAGTTTTGGCAGCCGAGTTCCTAAAGTTTAGGAGGACTGTTGGGGTCCTCAATTTGTATAAATAAGAAGGCTTAGGGCCTCATTTTAGTTAGTTAGTTTGTAGTTCGATTTTGGTCAATTTTTAGTCAGATTGTAGTTATATTTTAGTCAGTAGGTTAGCAATCTAGTGTTGCTCTATTTTTGCTCATTTGTGGAGATTTTGCTGTAAACATTTCTGTGACATGGTTATTTTCTGAATAATGGAGATCAGTTTCATTTTTCTTCAGTTTTGAGCTTCTTTTAAGAGCCTGTAGCTCTTGGGGTTGGGGCCAACCCAAGTGCCAAGACCTCCTCTATGTACAATTATATGTCTTTTTGCTGCCTTTATTTAATTTCTCCTAGTAGGTTATAATCTTGTTTGGTTATTTAGTTCATTTTTGCTGATATAAATAGTTGCTCATGTTTTAAGTTGATTTAATAGGTTGGTAACAGAAAATATCTTCAAAAAGGGCTACCAAGCAACCCCTGATCTCACCTCTCCCTCCTTGGGACCATGAGCTGAGACCAAGGTGTCCTTGCTGCCATGAAAACACTGTCTTGCTTATTCATGCAATTTTAGTGTTAGATCCTGAGTTGCAAAGTTTGGTTCTAGTTGTGATTACATGCTCAGATCCATTCTTATTCTATTTCCATAGTTGATTTACGTGATTTTCTGCCAATAAACTATTGTGCATCATGCTTATGGTTTCTAGGTCAAATTAGGTTAAAGTAGTTAGATCTTTGGTTTGCATAGTCTTTGTTTGATCAGTTTTGGAAAATAACATGTAGAGTACCTGTGATACCTCCTCATCTATCCTTACCCCATCCATGCAACTTGCTTCATCCTCTAACTCAAATTCTTGTGTCGCATTCGCCACGTTTTCTCACTTTGCCCTAATTCCTACATTCTTGCGCAACATTGCTTCTCCTATCTTCGAACCAACCCAATCGCCTTAACCACTCTTCATCCTCATACACCAAGTCCTAGAACTCTTCACATCCTTATCCAACCTCCATTTCCACTTTCCCATCATTTTTCCTCCATCAACCCTCCAAGATCCTATTTTCGGAACATCCTGTAGAAGCTACAAAACATCCTGTAGAAATTACAGAACATCCTATCGAACCCCTGCAAACTTCTTGTAGAAGCTCACGAAAGTAGTTTCTTGATATCCGAACTCTGTGAAACTCTTTGGAAGGGTGCTAGGGACCCCTTAGGCCCTCTTCTCACCTTCCCAAACTCCTGCAAGTGCCTTGCCAATTCCATTCCTCACCTCGTCTCTGCACAGTTAACAACAGTCAAACACATGCAAGATAATTCCAAAAATATGATTCAAAAATACAAAAATATGTTTTTTTTCAAATTTTACTGTAGAAGTAGCTTAGCCACATGCACTTAACCTTCCAAAGAATCAATGGCATCTTTTTCAGTAGCTTTCATACTTTTTCTTACATTAGTAGGGCTAGTTGGTAAAACTAGGGTTTGCTAGGGTTTGCATCTCCTTTCAGCTATTTAGTTTCTTTCTACAAGTAGGTTAGCCTCCTTTGAGTTAGTTTTCATCCATCAGTTAAAATATTCTTCTAAAAACTCATAGAAGTTGGCTTAAGCTCCTAGCGGACTTGTGCCACCTGATCAAGTGACAGCCGCGGCAAGAGCTAGTACTTGTGCATATAGCACCATCGCTTCCAAGTTTGTTACGAACTACCAGGTTGATAAAAGTAAAGAAGGGAGTCCCAGGAGTTGCAGCATTATTGCTGCAATACTGGAGCCCACCATCTTTTTGGCGCCATTGCTGGGGAAGCGTTAGAGTATTCGTGATTGCTTCTTTTCTTCTATTTTCTACTACAACCTTCTGCTCGGTAGTTTATTTCGGCAAGCATAGAGTAGTTGTTTCATTTCCATTCTGCAATTTCATTTCCGCAAAAGTACATTAGCATTTCTTGATTTCATATATTAGAATTTCAATTCCACAATTTCAATTCTCCAAGTGTAGCCTAGCATTTCATTCCTGCAATTTCATTTCAGAAAAATATATTAGTCCTTTCCTGCTTTCATTCCAATTCCGCATTTTCATTTCAGCAAGATGGATTTTAGTTAGTTGCAGTCTAATCTATTTCAGTTTTGCAGGTACAAGCAGAAAAAAAAAACAAAAATCAACCAAAACGATTTCCTTTCCTGCCTTGTAGGAGTAGAGATAAGTCAGAAAAATGTTTGCACAGCACCCCCGACTACTTCACACAGCCAAACTTCTCCCTTCTTAGATGGTTGTGAGTAAGAAGAACCCCTAGGTGGAAAACAAGACATATTTGAAGAACCTCTAAGGGAGAAGAAGAAGAAAACATTCCTCTGGAGCAAATGGCTACAAATAGAAATGTTGGGAGTAGTACCTTGTCCAAAAATGAATTTGCAAATCAGATGGAACATTTCAAGAGCTAGATGAGGCAGTTTCTTGCCATGCAACTGAATACCTTGTGAATCCAAAAGAAGCAAGAAGAAGCCAAGAGGGATTGAGCCATATTTTGTCCCAGGTGCACTAGAAAGCATCCTAGGTGTGAATGTCCATTGCACACCATAGAAGTGTGTTCTGTCTGTGAAAAATACCATCCTACAGATCAATACCCTTCCTTACCCATAATCAAAGTTGCATATCAGAGGGCTAAAGGAGCCACTGAACCACTCTATTATATGAACCAAAGGAGGCCACATGGATCCATACCTTACCAGCAGGCAATGCAAGGGACATCCCAGACCTATTACAACCCCTATCAAGTGACTTTCATGCCTTCTTGGGGTCCCCCTACTCATACTTATTGGTCCACACCTCCTCCTTGGTCGGATCCATCTCCACATTATGCCCAACCAGCTGCTCATTCATTTCACTTTTATGCTTAGCCACAGCCTCAATGGAATGCACCTCATCGGGGGTGGAAGCCCTAGTACAATTCTCCTCCTGATAATTTGCCTCCACCACCTGCTCAACCACAACCATCACCTCCTGCTCCACCAAGACAACCCCAAATTCCTACCCAACCACAACCCTATCCACATCCATCTCAAATATACACCCCCACTGAACTACCCATAACACCATTTCGAAACCCGCACATTGGAGTAGCTCAACCTAATTGCAATGCTGAGGCACAACATGTCCAAACAACTCCTGTTGAGCTCAATGATATTCACTGTAGCTCAAGAAGAGTATTGCAAAACAGAGATTATATTGGTATCATTGAAGGACCTCATCCAGCATACGAAGATGCAAAAGAGAAGATCAAAAAACAATGAGCTTCACTTGATGAAGAGAAGACATCAGAATCAAAGATCGAGAAATCTCCTTCATGGTTACCATCAAATCCTCCATGTATTGAAGAGAAAAATAAGTAAAAAGAGGAGGATGTGAAAGTCATGATAGAAGGTGACATGAAAAATGATCTAGATCAGCATAGGGGCCAAGGATATTAGAGCTATATTGAGATATGGTTCCAGATGGTCACTAAGTTGCAGCGGTACTCTCTTCCTCAGCTATGTTTGATCCCTTCAAAGTCAAATCATTCGGTCTCTGAAATCTGGGTAGCTGTCAAAGCCTGCATTTCAAGCCTCCACACCATTTTGTCTCTAATCTTGATGTGCACATGGCTCCATTGGAAGTATTCTTATACTTGAAAATGATTTTTTTTTCAAGTAGGGTAGGGTAGAAAAAAAAGAAAAAATAAAAAGAAAAAATGAAAATAAGAGAAAAATAAAAATCTAAGGTGAAAACCTCCTCGAAGGCGCCTCAGATTGGCTCATTGATTGAAAACCTCCATGAGGTAGTCAATGGGTTGGAAAGAAGAGAAACGAAAAAGAGAATAAGATCCCTGGGTGAAAACCTCCCTTGGAGGTGCCCAGGGTAGGCGATTAGGGTGAAAACATCCATGAGGTGCCCTAATTGTTTTAAAAAAAAAAGAGAAAAAGAAAGAAGAAAAGAGAAAAAGAAAAATAAGCTTAATTTTTAGCAAAAACATTGCAGGTTAGGAGGATCGCTTAAAACAAAGACAAAGGAAGTTCTGTGCCTTCTACAGGAAGTTATATGTCTTCTACAAGAAGTTTTGTGTCTTCTGCAGGAAGCCTACAAACGAGCCAAAATTAATCTCCGAAGAGAACCAGAAGGCTAGGAATATGTCCATGAGGCCTGCACACATCCATGTTTCCATCCCTCACCCTTCTCCATTATTTTTTCCATCTCATTATGCTTCTTTCCTAAAAACTGTGTGTTCTATAGGAAGTTCCTGTAGAAATTACAAGAAGCTAGAAATAGATTTCAAAAAGGCAGTTTGGAAAACATGATAGCTTCCTAAGGGGTTCATAAGTCCTCCTACAATATTCAAACCTCTCTCCCATCAATTCCAAGTCTGCATTATATCCCAAGCTCATTTTTCTTGCTGTGCAAAAAACTACAGAATGCTTTGAAACAAAAATATACATAGCAGAAATTTGTTTTTTTCCTAACTTGGAAACCATGCATCCATTTACAAAACTCTTTTATGGGGAGTTGTATAAGGATGACAGCAACATGCCCAAGCAATTTCAGCCAATTCCAGTGCACGGTTTCCAAGAAATATGCCTCCATCACCTTCAACCATTTTTGCATTTTCTCCATATCCGTGCATCCATTTCAAAATGTGTTTCATGGGGACATGCATATGGGTTATAGTAACCTACCCAAGCAGTTTCAGCCGATTCTGATGCACAGTTTCTGAGAAATTGACCCCTGTAATCTTCAGCCATTTTCCGTTTTTCTCGATATTCGTGCATCCATTGACCACAATTTTTCTATGGGAGGTGCATAACAATGGTAGAAGCATGCTCAGAAAGTTTCAGGTCAATCTGATCTATCATTTGGGATTTATGGAGAAAACAAGTTGTTGTCTTGTAAAAATTCAATGACAGCATGAGGGTGCAAATTTGAACGTTGAAGTAGGTTCCTGCAACGTAGATCCAACCAAAGGATACTTGCACCAAAAAATAAGCCAGGTATCTGCAAACAAACCAGCATGCATCCACATAATATGAGCATGCAGTAGCAAAAAGGACCAGCAAACACATTCGATTTCCAGGTACGTGACTAAACCCATTCCTCTATTGCATGAATGTAATTTAAGAACTGTGTGAACAATGAAATGGTTGGGATTAAACAATATCAGTGGCCAACTAACTGGAAACCCTCGTCCAGTTCAGACAGTGCTGTGTCCAGTTCTCTAGTGCTCAACTAGAAATCATGCAACATACGTGTATAGTCAACTCACGTGAAATAAAAAAAAAAACAGGTAGTGTTGGCTGTTTGAACTCCAGTGCAACTGATGTCAAATGATTAACAAGAAGAGAACATACAGTTCATAACAAAACTGCAGTCTGCATGGGGCCAATGCACATCAGGCCACCTCATCTTCTCACACGAATCACGCTGCAGTTAAACGATGCTCGGTTGAAACTCTTACCACTCTTTGTTCACTGTGCCTTCACGACATTCACAACTGAAGGATGTGTCCACCACTTCCAGATCAGCTAGCCAGTGGTCCTTTGCAACATTCCTGCCTGATTTTTTGAGATTTATGCCATTTTAAAAAAAAATCTCCTTCCTATCGGGCTCTATAGGAAGCACAGTTTCATTCTACAGGAAATGAGAGCCTTCTATAGGAAATGAGAGCCTTCTACAGGAAATGCAGAAAACAGTCATGCAGAAATAAAACCTGGGATTTTTAGCGAATTTCACGCTCAAAATGAGGTAGGATCAGGGAAGCTTCTTTGTGCATGATTTTTTTGTGCAAATTGGTGAATTGAACATGGCATAAGATTGGAAAATCAGTGAAAAATATGCCTGTGAATTGGAAATAAAACGTTTGCCTGTGTGTTGCACTGAGTTTCTCAGTTGTATTTGCATCAAGATTCTCCTCCGTGTTTCTTGTCTTTAAAATTCTTCTGTAGAGAAGATATGAAACTGTGGGGGCCAACTTGTGTACGAAAAATTTTGAACTTGCATGTCTATATGTGTGCTGAGAAGAAAAAGTGAGCTCTGTACTTTGTCCGTAGAAACACAATTCTTCCTTTCATAAATGGACAACTGAATTCTGGGCAGAGAGGGTTGAAAAAGTCCACCTGAAGGATGTCACAGCCAAAGCAGACACACAGGAATAAAAGGAAAAGACACATCCAATAAAACAGATAGAAATAGTTGACACAGGGATTCCTACAGGAAGCATGGAAATAGAACAGTAAGAGGATAAATCACCTAAGATATTGGCCGGGGGGCAACAACTACACTTGCTGCCTTAAGCACACCTCCAAAACAAAAAGGGAAGCAAAAGAGGAAAACCTCCATGTACTTTAAAGCAAGGAGGAGCACATAGATCAAAGTGGGCAGACCCCAACCACAGTCAAAGGAGCCAATTATCATTAAGGACACAACATCTAAATCAAAGGAAGAGTCTTCTTCAAAGATATCCATCACCTACGAATGAGGAAGCCCAAAAACCTCGACCTAGAGAGATAGAATTAAGATGATGGACTCAAAGACAGTTCTACAGGAAGCTGAGAATTCTCTATAGGAAACTAAAAGGGCAGACATAACACAAATTTCTGAAGAGCAACAACTACATGAAGGTTCCCTCGCAGGTTAGGAAACAGCAGAGGAACAACAGCCAAGGGAAGATACACAACCTGATGTTTAAATGAGGATAAAGTAGCAGCAAGAGAGGGAGTTTCAGATAGTAGATGAAATACTGATGCTGAAACAATAGTTGTAGGAGAGAGAAGCCCAGATGGCCTGCACGGCCAGCTAGGCAATAGAAGCCCTGCAATGTAGACAACCATCTCGATCCTATGGATTGCATCTTAAAGATCAAGAAGCCCTCCATACATTCACACTCCCTAGTTGGGAAGTCGTCGAGGACATGATAGCAGAAAGTGACATAAAATCCCTCACCTATGATATCAGTGATTCTGACAGTGAGGAAGAAGAGTAGAAAGGGGGAGAAGATGAGGTAACTAATGACTCAGCAAGACAAGAAAAGGAAAATGAAGAAACTATAATAGAAGAGGAAAAGGATGAAGAGACAAAACATGAAAAGCACAAGAATTCAAACAAGCAGAATAGGACGAGCAGTGGAAGGACATGGACAAGAAGGCAGAATTTTATGGCACACATGAGTATACCACATCAGAAACTTGGGATGATAAGGAGGCCACCAGGGCCATCAGAGATAAAGAGATAGATTAGCTGCTCAAAGGATGAGCAACACTTTCAGTAGGGTGGTGATGATGACCTCCAGAAATGGATAATTATATGGGCTCATTCAGCCTCCTAATTTGACTTAATCCACCATTCTCATTAGTTTATTGCATGCTTTTTATTATATTTATGCTAATAAAGTGAATTGGGTGAGTCATTATGCCAACAAGTCTAATGTGTGCTTTATGCAGTTTTTTTGGTCAATTTGGAGACAAAATCAAAGGTTTAATGAGCACTTGGCAGCCAAACTCGTGGAGAGGATTTGTAGGAAGGTGTCCCCTTCAATTATGAGCCCTTACCTCAAATTCTCCACTAGCAGCTCAGAGTTCAAGGGCCACCACATCAATTATCACAAGGGCAGTTGAGCAAGGGCTAGTAAAGTTGCTGTTAACTACAAGTTTTGGCAGTCGAGTTCCTAAAGTTTAGGAGGACTATTGGGGTCCTCAATTTGTATAAATAAGAAGGCTTAGGGCCTCATTTCAGTTAGCTAGTTTGTAGTTCGCTTTTGGTCAGTTTTTAGCTAGATTTTAGTTAGATTTTAGTCAGTAGGTTAGCACTCTAGTGCTGCTATGATTTTGCTCATTTGTGGAGCTTTTGCTATAAACATTTCTATGACATGTTTATTTTCTGAATAATGGAGATCAGTTTCATTTTTCTTCAGTTCTAAGCTTCTTTTAGGAGTATGTATCTCTTGGGGTTGGGCCCAAACCAAGTTCCAGGACCTCCTTTGTGTACTGTTATATGTTTTTTTGCTGCCTTTAACTAATTTCTGCTAGTAGGTTACAATATTGTTTGGTTATTTAGTTCATTTTTGCTAATAGAAATAGTTGCTCATGTTTTAAGTTGATTTAATAGGTTGGTAATAGAAAATATCTTCAAAAAGGGCTACCATGCAATCCCTGATCTCACTTCTCCCTCCTTGGGACCATGAGCTAAGACCAAGGTGTCCTTGCTGCCATAAAAAAACTGTCTTGCTTCTTCATGCAATTTCTAGCGTTAGATCCTTAGTTGCAAAAGTTGGTTCCAGTTGTGATTACATGCTCAGATCAATTCTTATTTGGTTTCCATAGTTTATTAACGTGATTTGCTGCCAATAAACTGTTGTGCATCATGCTTATGGTTTCTAGGTCAAATTAGGTTAAAGTAGTTAGATATTTGGTTTGCATAGTCTTTGTTTGATCAGTTTTCGGAAATAATGTGTAGAGTACCTGTGATACCTCCTCATCTATCCTTACCCCATCCATGCAACTTGCTTCATCCTGTAACTCAGATTCCTGCCTCTCATTTTCCACATTTTATCACTTTGCCCTAATTCCTACATTCTTGCCCAACATTGCTTCTTCTATCTTCGAACCAAGCCAATCGCCTTAACCACTTTTTATCCTCATTCACCAAGTCCTAGACCTCTTCACATCCTTATCCAACCTCCATTTCCACTTTCCCACCATTTTTCCTCCAACAACCCTCCAAGATCCTCTTTTTGGAACATCTTGTAGAAGCTACAGAACATCTTGTAGAAATTACAGAACATCCTGTAGAACCCCTGCAGACATTCTGTAGAAGCTCACGAAAGTGGTTTCTTGATATCTGAACTTTGTGAAACTCTCTATAAGGGTGCTAGGGACCCCTTAGGCCCTGTTCTCACCTTCCCAACCTCCTGCAAGTGCTTCACCAGTTCCATTCATCACCTCGCCTCTGCATAGTCAACAACGATCGAACACATGCAAGACAATTCCACAAATATGATTCAAAAATACAAAAATATATATATATAATTTTATTTATATATATATATATATATATATATATTTTTTTTTTTTTTTTTTTTTTTTTTTTTTTTTTTTTTTTTTTTTTTTTTTTTTTTTTTTTTTTTTTTTTTTTTTTTTTTTTTTTTTTTTTTTTCAGATTTTACTATAGAAGTAGCTTAGCCACATGCACTTAACCTTCCAAAAAATCAATGGAATCTTTTTCAGTAGCTTTCATCCTTTTTCTTGCATTAGTAGGGCTAGTTGGTAAAACTAGGGTTTACATTTCCTTTCAGCTTTTCAGTTTCTTTCTGCAAGTAGGTTAGCCTCCTTTGAGTTAGCTTTCATCCATTAGTCAGAAGCCTCTTCTAAGAACTCATAGAAGTTTGCTTAAGCTCCTAGCGGACTTGTGCCAACTGATCAAGTGACAACTGCGGCAAGAGCTAGTACTTGTGCATATAGCACCGTCGCTTCCAAGTTTGTTATGAACTACGGGGTTGATAAAAGTAAAGAAGGGAGTCCCAGGAGTTGCAGCAATACTGGAGCCCACCACTCTTTTCGTTTCAATCCAACCTCTTTCATTATTCATCAAAAATTCCCGTTTGTTTAGTACCCATATATACTGCGATCCATTGATCTTTATCCATCAACAGATCCTCCATCTTGAGATTCCACAACTCAAAACTCTGACCATTAAATTTCTTGATCTCTATCTTTCCATTGCTCACCATCTTCTTTCACCACCAGAATCGATCTCATAGATCTCCCACTGAACAGGGTCTAACACAGGCCCGAACAAAATCCATCAGCAACAAAGGCCTCCCCTTGAAGCCAAAATTGATCTGATACCAAATGTGGGTTTTAACCCCATACACAAATTACCTGCATACGAATTTTAAAATGCAAGAAAATAAAAACAATGTGAGAGCATCACACGTAAAACACATACACAAATAATTTTCCCTGGATCTCAAAACCGAGGCTACCAGCTTAATTTTTCATTATGTTCCTTTCAATGTTACAACACATATTTATACATGCCAAAGTATCCAACACCATGGACCGAAAATCATCGCGTCCAAAACCATGTTCGAAAATCATGCACAAAACCATAGATTGGTCTGCCTAACCTAACATAGGGTCCAAAACCAAAGGGGTTGCAGGTACGCCTCAAACCCCCTTGGACCCCGCTACATAATCGGCGCAACTACGGGGGCTTTGCCCCCCCTCTAACCCCCCAGTTAACTACGTCGGCTAGTCGTGGAAGGAATATAACACATCCCAACAGTTATCTAGGAGAATTGTCCTAGATCTTAGGTTGATCTCCTAGATTTCTATAGCATGAGCTGGGTTTGAGGTCTCTCCACTATATCCGTGTTGAGCCTGCCTATTTTTTAGGTTTGGATTTGGCTAGGGAAGGCATCTTGGGTTGCTTAGATGGAGCAGAGTGCAGGAGTTGTGGTTGTGTACATGGTGGAGGAAATAGGACTGGAACATTGCTGAGTTGGGGCCTCCACCCTTGGGGTGGGGTATTCAACTGATGTTGTGGCTAAATGTAAGGTTGAATGACTGGCTAGCTCACTGGGAATGATACTAAGGTGCATAACACCAAGGAGGGGGTGTAGACCAGGAAGGATGAGTAGGGGGTCCCTAAGAAGGTATAGTTGTGGTTTGGTTGGGTCTGTAATATGCATGGGATGATCCTTGCATACCCTAATAGTATGATCTAGGCCTAGGAGGTCTCCTTTGGTTGTCGTAGAAATGTTTCTCAGTAACCCTTTTAGCTCCTTGATATACATTTTTGAGTCCAGGTAAAGAAGGGCATAGACTAAGCAATCTCAATACAATTTAATGGGCATTCATTCCTAGGATACCTCCTGGTGCATCTAGGACAAAAGATAGCCAAGGCTCTCTCTACTTCCTCTTTATTCCTTTTGATATTCATGGTATCTAGTTGCAAGGAAAGGGTTTGCAACATCTCACTTTTGAAGTCCTCCAGCATATTTCCAATTTCACCCTTGATGGTTGAGTTGGAAGATGATGTACTGGCTATAGGTTGACTACTCCTACTCTTTTTACGGATAGTCCTATAATGGTTTCTAAAGACAGTCTTAATATCCTGATAGGGTAGTTGGTAGATATATCCTCCTACTAACAAATGCAAGGTATCTAGGATATCCTCCCTTACTCCTCTCAGCAGTACCAACTTCAGTGACTCAGGGTCAAGTGTGCACCTAGCCCTTTTGTAATTGAGTTGGAACCTTTCTTCATAGTCTTCTAAGGATTCATCCTAGCCTATGGTCACTCTGAAAATCTCTTCTTTAGTTTCCTTTGACCTACAATTGTCCCTATATTTGTTGTTAAAGGCCTGCTGCGTCTAAGCCCAACTTATTATGCTATCTCTAGGTAAACCCATGAACCATCACAATGCTGCATCCTTGAGGGTATATAGAAACAATTTTAACTTTTCCTCATCCTCTATATAGTCATAGGTTTGGTATATAACAACAAACTCAAATAGGAAAGTGTCTGGGTCCTCTGTGGTCAAGCCATGGAAATTATGTAGAGTAGAGGGGCTTATATTCTTCATTTTAGTGTCCCCATTAGTTTCCCTAATGGGGAAGGCACCCTCAATTCTCTCTCTATCTCCTTTGTCATCTTCGTTTTTAGCCATTGGTTCAGTAGGAATGGGTTCTTCCTCTTCTTCTTCCCATATAGGTTCTTCAAATATGTCAGGTTTCTCACCTAAAGGTTCTTCCAAGTCACAGTCACTGAAGAAGAGAGAAGGTTGACTGTTCGATGTAGTGGGGGTATTTGGCAAGAATTTTCCTAAATTATCCCTATTCCTATGAGGCATGAAAGGAAATGTTTTTGGGTTGCTTTTGTAATTTTTTCTTTAAAGCTGGAAAGTACTCTACAAAAAGAAAATTTCTTATTAGATGAAAAACTACTAACATAATCGAAACTACTTACAAAATGAAATTTCTTAATTGAATAGAAAACTGCTTAACAAAAAGGAAACACCTTGCTGAATTGAAGTTGTTGATTGTAGAATGGAAAGGAAATCAGATAAATGAAAAATGAAATAAAGAAACTAGATTACTTTTGTAGAAATAAACTAATGGAGGAAAATTTAAGACTATAAGTAGAAGAAAATAAAGTTAGAGACTACAAATAGATGAAGGAGTAGTAATTCACGTCTTACTCTGACACTTCCCAGGCAACAACACCAAAAAGTGATGAGCCTATGTATTGTAGCAAGAATGATGCATCTTCTATGGCTACCAGCTTTACCTATCAACCCGGGGTTCATACAAACTTGTAGATGATAGCGCTATATGTACAAGTAGAAGTGAAGGTACTGCTTGTTGTCACTACTCATTTGGCAAGAGACCCCACGGGTTCCAGGCCTGACTTCTATAGGGTTGGAAGAAGCTTGATTTTGATGGAGTAAAAGCAAATCTATTATAAGGAAGTGCTACTCTACTACAGTAATGAAGAAAAAATCGTGTAATGCTAAACTCACACCAGACCCTAGCTAACCAATTAAACAACTATGTTAAGAAAAATTACTAGATCAATCACTAATCTAATGCTAATTTTCTACGTTACACAAGTAAAAGCATCAAAACTAGACTAAGCAGTAAGCAAAGGAAGCTAAGCTAAGTCCGTGTTTAAGCAGAAGAGCAGTTAGAGATCAAAATTGGTCAAAAGTGGATGTAAGGGAGTGAAAGAGCATGAGTACCATTGGATTAGGTAGGTGAAAGGAAAATGAATGGCTGAGATTGGGTCGCAGGAGGGTATGTAAATAGATGGGCAAATAGGGTTAACTGATAGGATGGACGATTGAGATTAGATCATGGGCAAAAGAAATGTGTGGAAATGGTAGCGGGTTGGTGGAGGTGGTAAGTTGTATTTCACGTGCCCTCAAAACAATAAGCTGTATTTTGAAATTTCACACGATTAGCCTCCCCAGGTGACACATAGCACGGGGAAACCACTCTTATCACATTCCCTTAGGCAAATAATGATCAAACAGAAATCCTCAGGATATGGTGTGATAGCCGTTGGATTAGGTGGGGCTAATCAATGATGGAGATTGGCCAAGCTAATTGGCAATCGGGTGAAGCGACAGTTGTCGGATCAAGGGACAGATCGATGGTGGAGGTCAAAGTGCGAGAAGAAAACATGTGGAAATGATGGAGTGGGTTTAGAGGGTGGTAAGTTGTCTATCATGCGCCCTTAAATTTGTAAGTGGTTTTATAGAATTTTACGCGATTAGCCTCCCTGGGTGACACATAGCACGAGGAAACCACTCTTATTGCATGTCATCTAGAGGATCATTATTGGACATAAATCCATGCAATATGGCATGATTGCCGTCAGATCTTGCTAGGTGGATCAACGGTAGAGACTTGACCAAGCTAGTTGGTTAGTGGGCGCGTGATGGCCATCGGATCTGACGAGGTAGATCAATGGTGGGGATTTAAAGTGCGAAAAGTTAGTGTTAAAGTGAAATGAGTGGGATTGGTCAGGTTTTGCTATGAAAGGCAATCTATGGGTAAAAACTGTTTAAACCAAGAATTAACAGCTTTTGCTTAAGTATTTCACGCGGAAGGAGAATGGACGTACGAGTGAGATTTGGGAAAGAGGGTGGAGGAATAGGTGACCATTGAATAATTGAATGACCATGAAATGAACCAAGTAACAATGTAATGAACCATGTAACTACGCTAAACAACAAACTCCATGGAAAACTGAAACTCTGTGTTTTTAGGGTTGCTGCAGGGTTTCTTCCTCATGTCATGGTCCCAGAGGGAGGAAGTGAGGTTGGGACACCTGTGGACAACCTTATGGATCTCTTCTTTGCTAACCTGCTAATTGAAAGAAAGCATAAATGATCCACTCTGCATTACTATAATGAGACTGCAACTATTTAAGAAAATGAATTGTTAAACAATAAACCTCTGTAATGGAAATGAACTACTGAACTAATAAACAAAAAACACGAAGCTATGCTACTTAACAATATAATTAGGAGCTTTGGCTGCTATGGTTGGGCCATAACCCAAGAGCTTAAACCCTCTGAGTTAATTCAGTGCCAGCTCAAAACAAAACTCATCTTCATTATAAATCAAAACCTGTTACAAGACTTGCAACTTGAAATCAAAGTGGAGTTCTACAGTGCGAAGTCCAAATTATTTCTAACTCTTGGTGACTATTGGTAACTAAATAAAAAAATTGAGGTCCTAAGCCTCTCTACTTATACATCTGAAGTCTCCAATGACTTCCTTCAAAATTAGGGAGGCATAGCTCCCAATTGAATGATAAACTCATGCTTTCCCTTTCACTAGCTCGATTTCCTTCTAATGGTGAGGCTTGGTTCCCAACTCAAGATAACCTTGTACTTTCACTTGCTTGGATGCTTTCTAGTACACCTAATTTGGCTATTTGCACCTTCACTTGCTTGGCTGCCTTCTAGTACACCTGATTTGGCTATTTGTAGTTTTAGCTGATGTAAGGATATTCGAATGGAGAGGTAGTAAATGAGGAGGATTTACCTCCTGTAATTCCTCTCCCTTGTCTCATTTGAGTTTTTACCAAGGTCTTTACCATAGTTCCTTGCTTTTATATTTTATCCCTACATTTTTCTTGATTTTATCCTTTATTCCTGCATTACATGCACATTAGACCACAAAGAAAATATCCAACTCTACTCATCTCATAAACAAAACATAATCAAAAGTACGTAATAAGTTGTGAAAATAGTTTGTTTGACTAAGCTAGGAGGTGAATTAAGGTCAATTAAGGCCCATATAATTACTCAATGACAAGGCTCATCAACAATAATAATAATATGGGGACTATAGGGGCACAACAATAACAATAACGGCTACATTGACAATAGTAATGCGACAGTTACTAATATTATAGGGACCTAACATTAGTGAGAGAAATTAGTGATAGATAAAGAACATGTGGAGAATGTATAATTAATGCATTAGATATTAGGAAGAGAATATATCTTGAATGAGTGGTATGTTGTGATTGTAATGAGAATGCAATACAGATATGGATGGTGAGGTGGTTGTTGTTTTATTTATTTATGAGTAGTCAGTTGCGCAATGTTATTTGGAAAAATTTGTGTGGACATTCTTTCACGTATACAAAACCAACTGTTATTTTATTATTAGTAGACTGTACGAAATAAAAATGAAAGCTCGAAAGCTTTTTGTGCCTTATGAACTTGATTTGAAATTATGCCCATGTGCACTTGTATTTTATTATTGTCATTGTTATTATTATTACATGTTATTATTATTATTATTATTATTATTTATCAGTGTATTTCACAACTACAGAAATAGCTATGAAAATTTAGTTGTATGGGAGTAGTTTTGCGGAATTGATTCTCCAGAAAATGCACGAGGTGAAAGGAACAAAAGCATGTGCATAAACATGAATGTATTTTCATGCCTCAGTTACAATGTTAATAATTTCTTTGCATGCAATTTGATTTTGATACTAATGATTTTTTATTCAAGAGCTTCTTCCAGCAAAGTTTTCATTGTAACCTTTACAAAATGTAATTAGTATTATTTAGGACTACTAGTTATAACTCTTATTCTCATTGCATGTATATTCTAGGTGTTAAAAATGGAAACAAGAAAATCCTGATTTAATTTTCGCTTGAATTAAATAAGGAGAAAATTGTAATTCCACATCACAAGACACTAATAATGAGTTAAATAAGTTAATTTCACTTAGTTGGTTCAATTAATTAGAGTTGTTCCTAAATTTTAGGAGCCTAGGTTGAGTTTAATTTGAGTTGTAATAGTTTAATTCAGTTAAACTTAGTTAACGTCAGTTAAACTAGTTCCAACTATTGGAGGAACTGGTAGGAGGTCTAGTAGTGTGATGCAACTTCATGTTTTCAACTAGTTAAATGATAAATCAACCATAATAATCTCATGCATGCATGAAATTCAAGTTACCCAGTTGTGATTGGACTTCAAGGTCACTGTACTCTCAGTTGTATATTTTTCTAAGTTGAACAGGTGGTGCGTACAGTCAGGAAAGGGCCTATAGAGATTGTAGAATTCAAGATGGGGATTTCTCTAATTAATAGGGGGATAGTTCCTTGAGAAACAACACAAGGAAATAGGAGCTTGGCAGGTAGAAAAATTGTTTAAGTATTGACCAGAGTCATCTTGTGAGGGAGTGAGATAGATTGTATGTGTGCAGGGATTGTTCGGGTTTAACAAGCATTATATTTTCTTCACTATTTTTGTGATTTAATGCAATATATAGATAGGAATGAGTTTTGAGTAGAAAAATTCCCCCTTAGATAAATCTTTGAGCATATGTGATTGTATATTGTCTCATGTTTTGTGATTTGTCAATCAATTAATTGTTTTCGTTGATGAGTAGAGTAGATTCAAGCTTTTTGTTTTATAAAATTAAATAGTAATTTGGAATGTACAAGGAATTTCTACATGATATCAAAGAAGTAATCATAATAGAAGAGAAGAATTTTATTTTTTCGTTGTAGGTAAGTCAAATTTGCAGGATCATTTTTCAGAGCCAGTAGGATGGTTTTCTATGGATTGAGACTCAAGTATGCCCTTGAAGGTAGCTCTATCTATATTGCTTGGAAGGACAAGATGGAGGAAATGTTGGAAGGTTATGGGTGAAGGAATGCATAGGCAATGATATTCCTAAGCCTCCAACAACTGATGCTTAAGATCTAGTGGAGTGGAATAAATGTGTGGCAAAGGCAAGGAGGATCACACTAAAAGGAATCAAAGATCATATTGTCTCAAATCTCCATGAAAATGATACCTCATATGCAATGTGGCAAGCTTTGATAGACTTGTTTTGGAATAACAATGAGCATAGGAAGATGGAAATTAAGCACAAGGTTCAAAATATTAAGATGGAGAATGACGACACAATACCACAGTACCTAAGAAGGTTCACCCGATGTGAGGATGAAATTGGGAGTGTTTGTATTAAACTTGTTGAAGATGATCTAGTAAGCCTAGCACCTTTAGGCCTTCCCAAGATCTAGCATAAATACCAAGATTTAGTAAATGGGAGGGATAAGATATCGAATTAGGAGCGATTGTGGTCCAAATTGGTGAAAAGAAAGATAAGGTGGATCACTAGAGATGTAATCTCATCGAAGCATGATGATGAGGAGAATTGTGCCTTGGCTAGAAAGGAAAAGAAAGGGAAAGGGAAGAAATCCCAATCCAAAGGAGATTCTGGTCAAGTAGGAAAGAAGGCGTTGTCAAATATTAAATGTTTTCACTGTCATGAGCTGGGACACTATGTAATGAAGTTTCCACATAAGAAGGATGAAAAGACACCCTTAGGAGGAGTGATAGGTGAAGCTTTAGATTCACAATTGGATTTGGATTTCACATTCATTGCATGCATGGTGAAATTGGTAACGGGTAGTGTGTGGTAACTGGATAGTGGAACCTCACTCCGTATGACGAGCAACAAAGAATGTTTCAGTGACTTGGAGGAGAACGAACTCTAGATGCATATCAATATGGGAGATGATGGAAGGGATTGTGAAATTGATATCAGTACAGTTACATTTCAGAGGGATTCTGGTTCTCCTCTCACATTAAAAGATGTCATGTATGTTTTGGGTTTGAAGAAGAATTTAGTTTTAGTTTCTATGTTGGAGTACCATGGCTATGATATGATATCTAGGAGAGGAAAGTATTTCCTTAGACATACCACAAAGGGACTAGTGAAGTGGACTAGGGTTCAGATGAAGAACATCTATAAATTGGATGTAGAAGGCTGTGCTACTTTGAGCATGAAAGAAAAGAAGGTGTAGAGAAAACACATTGGTGAAATATGGCGTAGGAGACTTGGCGATTTTCACCATGGAGCTTTGAAGATCATGCAACATATTTCTATAGGACTTTCCTAGTAGTGAGATACATGCAGAGGGTGTACACTGGGGAGGTATACCAAAGTGACCTTTTATGATAAGGACAGTAGAGCGTGAGAAGTCCTTGAAAGAGTTCACTCAAATGTGTGTGAAACTTTCTTGATATCCTCCATGTCCAAGAACATGTATTATGTGATATTTTTTGATGATTTATCATGTAAGTGATGGATTTTCTTTATGCAAAAGAAAGACTAAACATTCTCCAAATTTTGTGAATTTAAAGCACTTGTTGAGAAAGACACTGGAAAGAAAGTGAAGGCTCTTAGGAGCGATAATAGTGGTGGATATGTGTTGAATGATTTCAAGAAATTTTGTGCATTATAATGCATTCGATGGGAGTTAATAACACCCCATAGCCCATAATAGAATGGGGTGGCTTAGAGGAAGAGAAGAAGCTAATGTGGGTTGATGCCATGGTAGAGGAATATTATTACATAGTCAAAAATAGTGTTTGGAAACTTATCCCAAGACTAGAGAATAAGTCAGTGGTAGGTTCTAGGTGGATCTATAAGGTGAAGCAAGTGGAAGATGGAAGAATTTTTGGCTTATGGGGGCTTGAACAAGGTTCAGAGTTATTTAGCCAAGCAAATCCTTACACTACTGGCCCTTTCAACATCATCCTGTGCAACGTGGACTAAATTCTCACCCGAAGTAGTATGGGGGGATGCTGGAACCAGGTTTCCACACCCTTGAGATGGATGTGGTGTCAGTTTATTCCCTAAAACTACTAGAGGGCCTCTATGATGACATCCCTCATTATTTCACTAATATCATGTATGTCCCCTTCAGTAAGGGTGATAGGGTCTAAATATGTCTTCAAGGCCTTTTTTTTCTTTCGCAGCCCTACCTGCTCTCGTGGTCACAAATGTTTTAGCTAGGTTGACATTGTCTATGGGTCCAAGCCACCTTGTTCTGTGTCTGCCTATGGTTTGGTTGAAGGTGACTTCAATCCTTCATGCTCTTCTTCTTTTGTTTTCTGCTACTGTTCTACTAACTTTGTAGAATTTCCCGCTGCCTGGGCCTTAGCCGCTGCTTCTTCTTTCCTGCTCTTTTCTGCCAGCTATGCCATCTGCAGTTTTGTCTTTTCCTTCTTCTACTACACGGATGACTTCTCTGCTTCCACCATGGAGCTAGCTGGAGCACACCACTCTGGCGGCTACAACTCAAGGACCACGAAAATTACATCGTCAGTCACCAAGTATGGTAACTAATGCCACATCTTCATAGGGTCCTTCCGTGCCCTGATGAAGATATGGTGGAAGTCATTTTTCAACTTCACAAAGCTCTGTAGGCTATTGTAGATAGTGGGCGATAACCATGGCTTGCGATTCATCCCCATCTTGATGTTCATCTACATGACTACCCAAAATATCTTGCTCTCCCTTATCCTTTGTGCATCCTTGGTTGCCCACAGTGAAGCGTACTTTGCTGCCTTTGGAAGGTCCTATGTGATCAATGCTAAATGGCTATCTTCAGGAAATTCCCATGCCACCAGTACTATCGACAACAGGATCCAAGCGTAATGAAATGTTTTTCCCTACTCCTGTGCCTCGCAGGAGTTCATAAGGAACTCATCGCATAGATAGTTTGCCCAGTTGAATTGAAACCCTTCTACGCATTGCGTCACTAGTGCAACCAGTGGCACGAGTACCTCATTCGCGCGGCACTTCCACATCTCTTTCCCTACCCATATCTGTGTTACGACCTTGATGACAGGGTTGTTAATTCTGGAGATGGCATACCCTTGCTTCTTCTTCTCTAATTTAAACTTCTTTTTCATTACCTCCGCGATTGCCAAATCGTCACTTTTTCCTTCTAAAATGTTCTTTGGTCCTCCCTTGCATAAGGGAGTCATGTAATTTGGTGAATTGGATGGTTTGTGATGGGGATGGGCTCCTATAGCCATAAGCACCCATCATGCACCAAGCAAAGAAGCTGTTTGATGACAAAAAGGTCACTGGGACACGGTGGTAATGCAACACCCAGAGTAGGTTTAGCAAACCTACTTCCTCTATGCCTCTAAGCCATTTGCGTAGCTCTAGCTCGATCATTCCAGTCAGCGTGTCCATCTTATACTGCATTAGCTTCATAGTTACTAAATGCGGGAACTTCTCATGGTCTGCGAGGTCCCAATCTTCGAATTCCAATATGGGAACTCATCCCAAGTGCGCTCCTTCAAAAATAATATCATCTAGGAGAAGCGGAGTTTGTAGAGATCACTTTCTCTCATCTATATCCTTGGGTACCTTGGCTTTACCCTTTTGAGGAGGAACATATTTCGGTAACTTGGTGATAGGGTCTGCACCTTGGGTTTCAACTTCCATCTCTACATCCTCCTCCTCCACCAGGATTTCTTCAAACTATTCCTCCTCATCAACCTCCAAATTAATGGCTTTCCCATTTTCCTCCATTGTGATCTTGGTCCTCAATGGATTTCAGGGCGAGACGTGCATCGATACCATGGCCTGCTTGGCCTTCTTAGGTATCGGCGTAAGTAGTGATTTAGGGACCTCAACAATTATTCTGCCACTCTCTAGGGCTTCCACTTCTGCAATTTCCTGTGTGGTTTTCTTCGTTGTCACTACTCCTGTGTCCATGGCTTCTTTGAGTGTAGACATAGTGCTATTCCACAGTTCTCTCAAAGTCTCTGACAATTGTTCAAGCAACGAATTTGATTTCAGAGTATCGAATAAGTCTCGGTTCATGAATACCTCGGCACACAACAACTTAGTTCTCAACATACCAAGTGTTGTTTGTTGGGTAGCCACTTGTAATTTATAGTGCCTTTTGAATTTGAATTCGACCCTTCCTCCTAAATTCGGTCCATTAATTCTAGATTGGTGGTAGATTTTCAATAATCTAGCCCATAAATTTCACCTTAAATGCCTACCGCTTGCTCCATTTGGTCTCAAAACAAGCATCAAATCATGAATAGTGACTGTAGTGGTCACTTTCCGGCAAACATGTGTACCAGTGTGGCTATCCTCATGTTGTTGCAGACCTTGTGACACTTTGCTACTGCGCACAATCCTGACATCGTATGGTTCCTAGGCAGAGTAGTTTATAGTCTTGCACCTCCTTTCAGTTGCCTTGAGCGCTAAGACTGTTCTTCTTTTTGCTAGTCACATGGCCGGGCCACCTGTGTATGGCTTCAGATGACTTCCATTTACTTTTCCTAGGAAAGGTTCTCCATTTAAATTTACCAATTGTACCATGCCACCATTTGTAATCTCCTTAATAACACATGGCTCTAGCCAATGCATTCTGAGTTTTCCAAGGAATTTATCAAACTTACTATCATGCAACAACACCAAATCGTTAACCTTAAAGGTGTACAGCTTAATATGTTGATCGTTCCATGCCTTTTCATGTTTTTTTTGGACCTGCTGGTAAAATCCAACAAAAAATCTCTTTTCTTTGAGCTAATCTAACTGTGCGAGCCTCTCCTCCAGGGCTTTGCGATCCATCATACTTGTGAGTGCTGTTATGCACAGACTAGGCATGATGTATTCCATAGGCATTACGACTTCCACTTCATATACAAGCCTAAAAGGTGTTTGTCCCATCAATTTCTTGCATGTTGTTTGATAAGCCCATAACACTACTAGTATGTGTAGGTCCCAATCACTTTGCTGCACATTGCATACCTTGATTAGCACGTTTTCAAGCACTTCGTTGAATGCTTCTATACATAGAATATTTTGTGTGGTTTCCCTTCTTGCATAATGTCTTCCCAATATTAAACGCCATCTACAAGTTCACCCCCCCAACACATGCTTATTGACTAGGTATCTTAGCACGGAGTACATGCACATCCACAGAGGTTAGGGATATTCTCGATAGGCCTATGTCCACTTGGCTAGATGCACATGCAGATAATCTTGCCCATCATACTTTTCTGTCAGTCATAGCTTATCCTTCCCAAATCCTATTCACATCATTCTCCTACATTTGCGCCAATCATCGAAACTCCCTTTGTGCGTAGCCCACCATCTCGGAGGTGTAGCACGCAGTACCCAATCCAAGGCTTGGAAGAGTTGATTTTCTAGCACCTCCCTTTCAAATGCATCCAAGAAGGTATCTACCTCATTTAGACCATCATACATAGGTAGATCTCTTGCTTCTATTGACCCACAAATGCCACAACCTGGTCATCATATTGCAATTCAGCGTAGTTACCTCATGTAACCGATTCTGCCATCGTTCTATTTCTTCATCAAAATCTAAAGTGTAGGAGCTCTCGCGCTCCCATGTAATCCACCCATCTGCGGTGGGATTTATCCAATCTTGGTCTCATGCTGTTATCTTATAGATACAGTCAAGATCATCATCACTCTTATAGTCACGGTCTGGCTCTCTATAGCGTGATCCTTCAGTAGGGTCTAGGGGTATTATTATTAGTGACTTATTCTCAAAGATCATTTTCTACTTTTTTATATTAATTAACCCATTCATATCAGTAGCCCAGTCAATTCCCAAGAGCGCGAGGTAGGGATTGTTGTCATCAACAATCTCTATCACTTCGAAATCTGCTAGCACGCTCGATCCTTCAATATCCATAGTGATTCCCTGTAATCACCCCATGGGTATTATTTTCTACTAATTCCCCATCCTTAGTTGAATTAGAGACCATTGTAGCATGGGTCTTCCCATTCGCTCCCATGTCTGTTTCAGTATAACATTCACATCTGATCACAAATCCAGAATGGCTTGGTCCATTTCATACTCTCTGATCTACGTGGTTAGTCTCATTTCTCGTCCCATCCTAGTTTTAAATTTTATGATCTTCTGGACTACACACGGTTCTCTTGGCATAGTCCCACTACATCTGTTGATGAGTTCCTGTAACCCTTTCACAATCTTACTATTGCGCAATAGATTCATACAGGTTTTGAGGAAAGTTGTGAGCATAGATGGGTCCATTTCTTGTTTCGGTTTATCTTTGCTTCTTGAAGTGGAGGCATCAGCGAAGCTCTTATTAGCTTCCATAAAGGCCCCTTGAACATGCTCCAAACCAAATTAGTCCTCTTTCATCAGGGCTTTGCAAACCCATTTACTATATTTCGGTTGTTTTCCTTTGTCATCTCCCATTGCGATTCCACTTCGGATCATAATGTTTACATTGGGGTCTTCCTTACATGGCTTAGAGCTCATCATCTATAGGTCCTGAGTCAGGGGAGGTAGTAGCACTCCTTTGTCGGATATTCTAGCTATCAGTTTGGAAAAATATTCTATCTCATGATCAAAAAACATTTAATACTTCCACGACGAGCACATTGGATTAGTGCAATTGTAGGGATAGTGTCCTGACCCTCTGCAATTGTAGCAAATCAACTTCCCGTGACCTCTTGCAAGTCCTCCTCCACCTTGGCCCAGTCCGCACCCCTGAAATCCTGTTAGTGCCATCTCTGCATTCTGGTCAATGGGCCACGTTTTGGCCTGAACTTTATAGGTAGGAGTTCTATCCATCATCAACTCATATCTTCTATGAGTATGCTCGTCATGTCCCACTGACCTACAAAAGTTGTAGAACAAGTGGCAATTTTCCATGGCATGTTTTCCTGTTATTGACAGATAGCGCATCACAAAGTAGGGGCCGTGCTAGGTCTTGCTTGAGCTTCCAGCCTTAAAGTCACTAATTCTCCTCTTGTGAGGTAATTCGTAAAGACCAAGTAGTGGTCTTTTACATGAACCTGACTATTGCATTTCACGCACCATACTTGTTTGCGCACTTCTGGTTGAACCATCCTATTCTGTTTCAGACTCCTCATCTCAAAGCACAGATTCTTCAGCTACGCGTGGATCTGCTGAACTCCTAGGTTAGGATCCTAAATTGGGGTCTCATGTAGCCTCATAGAAATATCTAAGGCCTCTTCCTGAGTTGTTATCTTCTGCTGTGATAGTGCACTCCTTTAATGTGGTAGTAGCGAAGCTACGAATCATTCACGATGTTGGCCATCTGTTAGATTAATATTGGCTTCGTGAATCATACATTTCAACCTTTAATCTAGTTCCCAAGGAGTCTTGCCAAGTAGCATCTTGATCTCCATGAATCCCACAATCGACTGCGCTTCAGATTTAGGCCTGCTCAATTCTCTATTTAGCATTGTTTGAATGTTTGCGACTCTCGAGTTTGGTTTATCATTGGAATACTTAATGTACCAGGTAAGCACACGATCCTACAGAACGCTAACCAGCATCGCTTTCATTATGTGGTCATCTATAACACCTTGCGCTTGCTATACAACCCTTACAACAAACCAGAATTGGTCTAGATCCTCATTTCCAAAACCTTTGAACACAGGAAACTTTATTGTGTTTACCATATTGATCCTGATGGTGGTGGAGTTGGTACGGGTGAAGATGGAGGTGATGGTTGTGAAGCCAGTGGTGGTGTGGGTAGGGGTGGTATTCATGAAATTCTTTGTCTTATCAGCTGAATAGCACTTCGAAGAGAGACCTTCATGAGCTCTTCCTCATCCCCTCGTGGAGGTGAAATCAAGGGGCTATTTTTTGGACCCTTATTTCCTTCATTCTAGTAAACCTTTCCACTTTGTGTAGATCCAAACATCAAGGTAGCTACATAACCCACTTTTTGAACAATAACATTTTAATCCAAGTATTCAAAGACTTTACGTACTTACCTTGTGGTTCTCTAAGAAAGCATCGCTTCGCCTCGCTGTCGCTGACTGATCTGTCAACCTCAAACTCAGTAACAATTCATCCTATAATACAATCCAATGATCGATGGCACGCATGATCTTATCCTTCGATGCTTCTAAACATCGCACTAGCTCTCAAGTCCACACAATAGGATAGTCAAGTTTCCACCTTCCTTGGATATCTGCTAGTTTCGCGATCCACTTGTATATCTCAGTAGGGAAGGATGAAAAAAATACTTCATGGATCTCTATATACAGGTAGTTGTCTAGCCACTCTTCTTTTGACAGTCGTAGGTTTCTTTTCTCCTGCACTGTGAACTTGTGAATTATTTTGTCCAACCAACCTTCGATTTCTTTCTTAGTTGGATTCCAATGATACGACATCACACATCTCTTATGTAGATTCTGGTCCCGACAACCGAACCATTTGTTGGCTTATGGAGGCATGACCCAGGTTCAATGTTATTTAGCCATACAAATCCCTATAGTATTGGCCCTTTCGACATTAGCCCGCGGAGCGCGTATTGAAGTCTCACCTGAAGCAGTACGGCAAGATGCTGGAACTAAGTTTCCACACCCTTGAGATGGTTGTGATGTCAGTTTATTCAAACTAGACTTGCCTTTGCACAGGTTGCTTCACGCTCTGTTCCACCCTTCAATACCTTTGCAATTTGTTACAATTGGCCTCTGCGTAGCCCTAACGAGGGGCTGAGATGCTTTCACGCTGATATGGAAACGAACTGTGCTATTTCCTAATTTAGACTAATTACCTTAATTATCTTAGTGACATATCTTAATTATTTTCATGTAAAAATATATTCTTACTTACGTTCTCTTAATCGATACAATTATACACATTCGCACATCATATAAGCATTAGAAGTGAAATTCATATCCAATATAACAGATGCATAAAACAGGAAATATAGACACAAAATGGATAGAAACTTCTCTTTATTAATACTTCCAGATAATTACAGACTCGTCTCACCCCGCGCACTCAGTTGGAGGGGTCTGCGCACTTAGCTGCAGACTTCTAGGCCTCTGCGCACTCAGCTGCAGAGCCTCTACCTACCCTACAACCGAAAATTTAGACTTACACTTCAGATCTATCTTGCATACGTTATATTTTTCTTATACATTGTGATGCCTTTGACTACATAAAACCTTGCTCTATTTATACATTTCCATAGTCTGCAAACCATGGGTATATCTTCTACAGCCAAAATTACATTAAAAAAATAAGGGTAGATGACCCTATGACTCTTTAACAAACTACATGCTCCATGCCCACAAAATGCAGTCTTTACATTGAAATTACAAAATCAAACCAAAATTTGGGCTCTAAGCCCCAAAAAATCCCTTTGCAGATCCTGTGCCCAATAAGCACCGAGAAAAATAAGGCCATATTTTTGGTGAAGGGGTTCTCTCGGGTGGAGGGAATTGATTACAAGGATAACTTTGCTCCAGTAGCAAGGTACTCTTCTATTAGATCAATTCTGGCACTTGTAGTGCAGATGGGATGAAAGATACATTAAATGGATGTGAAGACAACATTTCTTAATGGTGTGATTGAGGAAGAGGTGTACATCGAGCAACCAGAAGGATTTGAGACCTTTAATAGAGAGCTTCATGTGGGAAGAATTAAGCAAGTGTTGTATGGATTGAAACAAGAACCCCATGCTTGGTACACCAAGATCGAAAACTATTTCACCATGTTGGGCTTCAGCAAAATTGAAGCAGATGCAAACCTTTACCATATTGTGGTTCAAGGTAAATTATTGATTATAGTATTATATGTTGATTATTTAATTCTAACAGGTGATCAGAAGTAAGTCACATATTGCAAATAGGATATTGCAAGAGAATTCGAGATCAAGAACCCGGGCCTCGTGCATTATTTCCTTGGTGTGGAAGTATGACAAGTAGATGGGGAAATATTTTTCTCTTAGGGAAAGTATGCCAATGAGATATTGAAGAAGTTCCACATGGAGAGAAGAAAACCCATGGGACTCCTTTAGCAAGGAATTAGAGGAAGGAAGGTGCTACTTTAGGTGAAGTAGTGGAGGCTACTATTTATAGGTAGCTTGTGGGTTCACCTATGTATTTGGTGAACACACGATGCAACATGTGTTATGTAGTTAAATAGCTTAGTCAAGCAATGGTTAATCCAACCAAAATGTATTGGAAGGTAGCCAAACATGTGTTGAGATACCTGAGAGGCACCACTCATTTTGGTCTTTGGTACAAGCAGATAGATGGAGTGAAGATGCAAGGCTTCATGAGTGCAGATTGGGAAGGTAGTCCATTAGATAGGAAGATCACATCAAAATTCATCTTTAGTATTGGGACAACAACAATTTCTTGGTACAACAAGAAGGAGAGATTAGTTTCACTTAGTTCAACAGAAGCATGGTACATGGATGCTAGTCAAGCAACCCATGAAGCTATCTAAATGAGTAATATTCTTATTGGGTTAATTGGTTAGATGATGGATCCCACTTTAATTTACTATGACAAGCAAAATTGTATCAAACTCTCTGAAATCCAATTTTTCATGATCGATCTAAGCATATTGAAATCCGGTATCACCATCTATGAGATTATGTAGAGGAGAATCATGTTATTGTAGTGCATTCCTATAGAGGAACAAGATGCTGATATTTTGACAAAGGCATTGTCAAAATGAAAATTTGAGTTCCATAGAGGTAGGATCAGGGTAGAAAATAATCCTTTTCTTGTTGTGAGGGAGTGTTGAAAATGGCAACAAGAAAATATTGATTTAATTTTCCCTTGAATTAATTTAGGAGAAAATTGTAATTACACATCACAAGACAACAAGAATGAGCTAACTAAGTTAATTCCACTTAGTTGGTTCAGTTAATTTGGGCTAAGGGCCTAACTTGAGTCATGTAGAGCAGTTCCTAAATTTTAGCAGCCTAGGTTGAGTTTAATTTGAGTTGTAATAGTTTAATTTATTTACACTGAGTTAGTTTCAGTTAAACTAGTTCCAACTGTTGGAGGAAATATTAGCAGGTCTAATAGTGGGGTGAAAATTCATATGTTCAACCAGATAGCTAATAAATCAACCATAATTAACTCATGCATGCATGGAATTCGAGTTACCCAATTAATATTGGAGTTCAAGGGAAATTTAATATCAGTTGTATAATTTTCTGAGTTGTACATGTGGTCCATGCAGTCATATAAGGAACTACAGAGATTACGCAATTCAGGATGGGGATTTCCCTAATGAATTGGGGCTAATTCGTTGAGAAACAACACAATGAAATAGGAGCTTGAAAGACAACAAATTTATTTAAGTATTAGCCAGAGTCAGCTTGTGAGACAGTGAGATAGATTGTACTTATGCAAAGTTTGTTCAGATTGAACAAGAATTGTATTTTATTCTCTATTTTTGGATCTAATGCAATATATATATAGGAAGGGGATTTGAGTAGCAATATTTCCCCTTAGATAAATCTTTGAGCATCTGTAATTGAATCTTGTCTCATGTTTTGTGATTTCTGGATCGATGAATTGTTTTCACTCATGAGTAGAGTAGATTCACGTCTTTTTTTTTATAGAAAATTACATAAGCAATTTGAATATATGAGGAATTTATACACCAAGACATTAGGAAAATTGTAAATAAGAGGATATGAAAAGTTGTAATTCTAGAATTAGATATGAATTTTTACTTTGTCGAAAGAAACTTTACAAAATGAAATTTTTATTATTTATATGATGAAATAAGTTCCTTTTATATTGAATAATATGATTATAATAACTAAAATTATGTGAATTTATCTAATCTACAATTGGAAAATATCAAAACAATTTTATAGGGTGAACACACTAAATTGTCCTAATATTGATTTCTAAAGTGTATGAAATGTATCTACCATAAGTACTAGAAAAAATACAACATTGATGACGATCATTGCTTAATGAATATCATTAAAATGGATGGTATAAAAATGTCATATTATATCATTAACAACGATAGTATTTAAATTTCATTTCAGATATGATCTATTCAATTATGACAAAATTAAAGAGTTGCAAGTTTTTTGAAAAAACAACGACGAGAGTGCATGGGCAGGAGTTCAAAGAAAATATTTCATTATGTGAAATACATAATGGTTTTAGAGATTAGATATCAATTCTTGTTAGTTGTGAAAGTTTTTTGTTAATGTTCATTTTATATAGTCTATAGATAAGAGAATAGAACGAATTAGAAAGATTGGTCAAAGCTAGATGATAATATTCTAAGTAAAAAAAATGGCCTTTGTTATTGGTATTATAAAAAGCTAAAATATGTCATTCATGTAGAAAAAAATATATTCAAGTTCAAATTGTAATTACCACAACTACGATCAAAATAAACATCAAAGGGGAAATAACTTTCTGACAATAAAAAATAGATACTAAATACCATTTCCATTTATATCAACAAAAGAACAATTGTGCTCAAATTGTTCACAAAACTGATAAACAATGTCAGAATTTGCACAAAGCAATGATTTTTTTAACACTAAGATATATGGATAATCACAATAGCTATTTTATCGATAGAAACAATTTGTTTCATGTTAGTTCACTAGCATTTTCATGGTTTCTATTACAATTCTTTTGTCTCTTTAACTTTGCACTCCTGCATTTTGGAAAAATAGAAAAAAATTCTCCACAATTAACTAATAAATAAAATAAATGATAATTCAACTCTAAAGAAAAATATGGGCAAAAAAAAGGAGGAGTAAAACCATGTGCACATGTAAACTACCTCGACAATTTCATATAGAAAACAACATTCGATTCATAAAGAGTTTATCAAAAACTTTATGCAATAGTGTAAACAGTTATATGAAAAATCCAATTGCAATGAAAAGAAAAAAACTTCATTGAGAGATTGACTCAATTCATAATAAAATATATAAAAGTATGAACATTTGGTCACCAGTAAACAAAAAAGTGACCATTCCAATATTTAAGAGAATTTACACTATGTAAAAGAATATGTCCTTATTGCTTAACTGTTAATTATTTTCAGATTTGTTGGTTTCTCAAAACAATTTCTTTAACTTTTCCTGTATAATGTTTCATAGGAGAAAATATAATTTACAATTCAACACTTTGACTAAATATATATTTCTCAATTTCTATGACCTAGTGTTTCCATTCTACATCCAAAAAATAGTTTTGCTCATTGACATTAACAAATCCAATTAGCCATTCGCTACCTTCATGTGTATTAAAATAAGCTATATCATTGAATTATGATGCCTTTGAATGTTTCAACTTATCCAAACTATTAATGTTTGTCGTGAAATTAAACCAAAGTCACATTTAATACATGGGCCTTTTTGGTTCCTCACAAGCTATAAAACTTTGACATATGCATCTACCCTTTGATTCTCTATGTTTTCATATTCAGAAATAATGTTTTATATTATTCTGATTCGATGAGACGATGAAACTTTGAGATTCTTTATTCGATTATCATTTTTTCATTCATGCTCTCTTTTTTTTGCATGAGAAAGTAAATCAAATCTCTTGCTGAAAGAAAATAAGTCAGTGTTCATGAAATACTTGTCTCCATTGAGATAATATTCAATGCACTCGAAAAATGACTTAGATCTCTAACCCAAGTGCTTTAGATCAGAGGATGCTTGCCATGCATGTTCAATGGTTTATAATAGTTGAAATATATTACTAATAATATATGTTTTCACAACATTAAGAAAAATGATATATTTCACAAATATATATGATGTGTCGCAAAGAGTAGCTATGAGAACTATTTTTCATATTACTAATGAAGTCATCAGCAAAGGATCTAGATCTATAAAATCTTCTAGGTCCTTTATTCTTTTCTTTTTATGTTTAAGTTTTTTGCTTCCCATTGATAAAGAGGTCGTACAAACATGTTACTAGTAACTTGATGTAGCTCCATGAGTGATGTGATTGCAGCTCCAGACAAATCAACCTACATTTTTGTTTGGTATAAAACGTTATTATTGTGAAACTTTATGTTTTTAATCTTCATTCTTTTACTGTTATTTTCATACTTTTCATTTCACAATCTAAGATAACCATCATAAAAAGTAATAGATTCATAGGTAATTTTTTCTATTGTTTCTTAATTTTCAACAAAAAAACACTAATCCAATCAAGTAGCTTAGTGTTTTCAACTTACTCGTTTATAGTTTCATCAAGATTTACTATTCTCATAGAACATATGAAATTTGTTAATTAAGCAACATACACTTCTTTTGAAATAAAAATTTTGATAATTTTGTGCATCATGTTTTTTTTTTTCAAATAAAAAAGCATAATTTTCATTAATTATAAGAAAATTACATGTTGTATCTTTAGCATGTATGAGATGTAGTCACCAGTAAATGGAAAATGATTCAGAACAGTTAGTTATACTTCAATATTTACAATATCAACATTATATTTACATAAAACGTTAAATACATAACCGTCTTGCGAACCAAAAAACTGCAAAAAAAGAAAAGAAAAGAAAAGAAAAGAAAAAAAGACGAATGATATTTTTGAATATCATCCTCATATTTTTCCATCCATCTCGATCAATGGTTGATGAAAAAACTTGAAGTATACTCGATCTTTGAATTCCTATATCAGTCACTACTGCCTGATTTGCTTTATGGCCTCTTTGGACAGAAAATCAGTGACCGCATTCCTTTCCCTGTATATATGAGAGCATGCAATAAAATAAAAATGTGATTTTAGAGCGATGAATTCATCCAATAAACCACTAAGTGTGTGCAAGTGAAAATAATATGTAGAGTTGATATAGTTTATAACAAGCTGTGAGTCCCCAAAGATCTGAATCATGTGGCAGTTTTGTTCCTGCACAAACATGAGAAGGTATCTTAGGCAGTTTAATTCTGTGTAGTTATTGGTATCTCTATCTAAACTAACTTTAATATTGAAGAAGTGGTGTTAATTTATATAAATAACCCCCCTCCCCCCCAACCATCGGCCTCAACATACCCATCGAAGAAATCCCATGGAATACTCTTGTCAATTACTTTTGGAATGATTACCCAAGCATGTTCTTGATCAGGATTTTCATGAATCAAGTTATAGATGGTTGTGATATAACTGCAAGTGGCTGGCTAATGAGTTAGATCATCTTGGAAAGGATAAGCTTAAGATAAGACCAACTTGCATGATCCAAGGCTTTAGATAGATCAATTTTGAGGATGATATTCTTGTTTTTCTTTGCTTTGATCAAGTGGAGACCTTCCCGAGCAGTCCCTATTGCTTCATGAATCTCGTGTTGATTAAGGAAAGAAAAATTCTCTTTAGAGATCATCTTAGATAAGAAGGGTTTAATGCATAGCAATAATTTTAGAGATAACTTTGTATATACAGTTATAAAGGGAAATGGGTCGATAGTCATCAAAGGATAGAGGGTTATCAGCTTTGGGGATGAGCGAAAGAAAGGTTGAGTTGAAGTCTTCATATATCCAGCCAGATAGTCTATAGTCCTCAATAGCCAATAGGAGGTCTAGCCCCATGAGATCAAAGAAAGTGAGGTAGAATTCGATAAGCCACCCATCTTGTCCCAGAATCTTATCTCTTTTGAAACATTTGAGGGTAACTTCTATTTCCCCCAGCATCACTGGTTCATTTAGGGTCTCTGCATCTTCAGCCTCAACAAATTTGGGAAATGCATCAACAATGCAAAATATCTCAGCAATGGAGGCTTCCCTAGGTGCTTTAAATATATGTGAGAAATATATGATGCCCATGTGTGCCAGCTGATTGAAAGTGTTAGCCTCCAGACAATCTGATCCTGTAGAGGCCAGATAGTGTTATTATTTTTCCTCCCCCTTGAATATTGTTGAAAATAATTTGAGTTCTCATCTCCAACCTTTAACCAAATCACTCTTCTCTTTAAACACCAAGTCTCCTCTTTCGGTATCAAGAGATGGATCTTTCACTTCCCAACTTGATCAAATGTTCCTTTGATTCAATATTTGTATAGATTGTAATCCTTGATTTTTCCAGTTTCTTAGTGATAGATTCAGTCATCTATAAAGTGGCCTCATCCTTTTGATTCTTTTATTTTTTCCCAACTAATGGTTTTGGATTTTATCCTGGCCAAGTTGCTCGCTATCACCTCTACCGGTGAGATGTTGTTGTCTAAACCACAGTGTGTCCAGGACTCCATTACCAATTTATGGTATTTAGCTTCTACCAACCAAGTAGCATTAAATTTGAAAGCAGAGTGTGGTTTATGGTTGGAGTCCATAATATCCGAAAACATTGGGGAGTTGTCGGATATACCCCCCGATCCCACCCATTGACAAATACAGTCCAAGTTAGCTAGCAGAGGAGCTTTAATCAAGAAATGGTCTAGTATTCTAGCCTATGGATCCTCACTAGTTCTTCTATTCCTCCAAATCTACATAATCTTGGCTGGGTCTATGTTCAAGAGATTATGGCAATCAATCAAAAGTTCCAAATAGGTCGTCAGGGGGTCAGTCTAAGCCTTATTACCCCACGATTAAACATGCCCTAAGGAGAATTTTAGGTCACCTCCAATGATCAAATTGTCCACCTGCATGAAATATGCACTCAACAACTTTTCCTAGTAAGCCTCCCTCTTATGGAATGGACCATAGATGTTAATTGGTCTTAGGGTCATATTGATATCAGTGGATTTGAGGTAATCTCCCAGAAATCCATCCCCCAAAAAATGTTGACAACCTTTATAGTCTTGTTATTGAAACACAACATGCAGCCCCCAGATCTCCCTCTTACATCTAGTGACTGGAAATCCTAATTAGGGAGCATCTATAGTAAAATACTATTAATGGAGATCCCATCGCCTAGAGTCCCTTGAGAGCCATTTTTTTATCTGATCTGGTGAAACCCCTGCAATTGAAGGAGAGGGTTTCATTTTTCTCTAAGAACATGATTAATTGGAGTTTGAATGCCCATTTCTACCTCAATATCTGAGCTGGTGAAACCCCTGCAATTGAAGGAGAGGGTTTAATTTTGCTCTAAGAACACAGTTAATTGGAGTTCGAATGCCCATTTCTACCTCAATACCCACACGTCTGATAGCTTTTGATAAATGATATTGTCTACCCCTATGAAGTTTGAGTGTTTTGGAGGGATTAGGGTATTCTCCGAATCCATAAGGGAGGGTTCACGCATGGGGTAACAATCTCAAATTATATCTGTGAGAGCCACTAGAGCTTAAGCCTTTCCTGGAGGCCATAGGGACAGGGTCTAGATATAAGATTAGTGAAGAGTGAAGAGGAGCGAGGGGAGATGTAGGTACAAGACAATTAATAAAGTAGAGATTACTAGCTCTAATACCCGATCCTGAAACAAGCATAGATGATAATGAATTTTAGATATCAACAAATTTTGAGTAGCACAAGAAAAGGAAGGAAGAGTACCCATAAAAGAATCAATGCCCCTTACTCGTCAGCAGGTGACCGGTGCCTCGAGGATCCCAAAGTATATCTGTTGTGCCACCACGACAACTCCACTCTGGCTCAGTAGGGGATCCATTGTATGCACAACCAGAGATGTTTCTGCCTCCACACTAGTTTGCATGCGTGCTAATACATAACTTCACAGGGGTTAGATTTGTTTCCTTGTTATTGAAGGGTATTCTTTGTAAAGGTGACCAACCTCATGGGACCTCCTATAATAGAAGGGAATTCCCTCATAAGCCAAAATTTGCCACCTTACAATTTCCCCCATCTGTAACCAGTAGCTCTCCACCAAGCCCTCATGGGTGTCTAAATTCATCAATATTCTTGCTATAGCCAGGCATCTAGTTTCATTATATGATCTATCATTTTCCAGATAAACACGAAGATCTTCCCCAATACACTTAAATATTTCCTGTGCCCAGAATTGCAGAGGCGGTCCAGAAAGCTGCACCCAAATCAGCCCCACCCCCATTTTTTCCCTCTCTGGGTCAAAAAGGGGCGATCATCTCTTGATGAGTATAGGTGTCATGTCTATGTGCCAATACCTGGTTAGAACCTAATTGATAAGTTCCAAATTTGGGAAATAAGAGAGAACCATCCCCTGGACATGGTGAGCACCACAGGAAACAATTCCATCAAATGTCCCCATATCTTCGTTGTCCACCACTTTAGGTGTGTCGGTGTGTAGTTTCAGCCCCAGACCCTGCCAAAGAACATTGTGATCTTGGTTAGTGGCACTCGACCCATACTGATACACTCTACAAAAACCAAAATTCACCACTCTCTTGTACCTTTGAGTACTTGGATATTTTGCCGCCACTAAACCTGTGAGTTGGCATTAAGGGCTATTTTTTTCCTTTCGCTTGGTGATTGTTGTCTGATTCCGAGTCTCTATTTTCCTCAGGGCCCAATTCCTTCCTAGTTATACCATCGAAACACACTGATGTGCGAGTTGTAGTAGCAACCCCTAGAGATGGGAGTTCAATAGTGGAAGACCTAGGTGCATCGAAAGACTGATTTAAACCACCACACTTGTCTGCAACCATTCCATTCTCACCCCCTGTAGCTAGCCCTAAGCTCTTGTAGACCTTTTGCATGATACCCTGTTGTTCATGAGCCTAGTATAGCAACTCTGATGGTGATGGGATGTTCAGAAAGGGTAGTTATGGTTCCCCCTCTAGGTTGACTAAACCCTTGGTTAATGTTGGTTCTAGTTTAGTAAACCATAACTCTTGTAGGGTTACTACCATGTCTTCTATTACCAAGGATAATACAACAACTTATGCGTCTAGTGGCATATTCTATTTTGATGAATGTCCTCCACACAATAGATGTTTGTCTTCAACCCATATTTGCGAAGAGTCCATGGTGTCGGAAGAATAGTCTATTATTTCCTCATCTATTTATGAATGTTGTTCTAGCCAACAGTTGATGTTTCGAATAACAGAACACAAGCCCCCCTAAAAAACACTGTCTGGTTTAGTAACTGTCAAAACTAAATCCATTCCCTGTTGTTACCTAAATTCCCTCAGGTATAAAACAAAGCTGACGGACACCGCAACAAGGATGCCTAAAAACCAGGTCTCGAAATCGCTACCCTCCCAAACAAGTCATTAACAGGTACAGTGTTGTTGTGCATGGAGTAATGATCCACCTCGGTGCATCTATGATGAACGGGTCGTAGTTAATCTGTACCACCATGAGCGCCATCCAAGGATTTTGGAACTGCAGTAAACCCTAGCTCTGCCAATTTTTATGCTTCACGTTATCTGATAGCTTGTCATAAATCACTTTCGTATTTTCAATATATTTTTTCCTATTTTCACTTGAAAATGAACTTGCATCAATATCATTTATCCAAAATATAGATTTCTCTACAGAAGCACTAATTCGTAATTTATGGATGATTTATTTATCATCTATGATTAATTCTTGATTTCCATGGGCATCGTTTATGCAATGTATAGATTGATCTTTAGAAATATTGATACTTGATACTTCCATGATATCTTCAATATTTATGATTAGCAGTTGCTTTTTTATCGATGCATCTTGACATTGTTCACTCATTTTTCTAATTTCAGCAAACAAGTTTCCATATCCAATTTTTTCCAATCATGTGTGAAATAGGCCTTCTTCATCAAAATATTTTCATCTTTACTTAAGTTAAAAATTTTCAAAGTGTGTGCGAGATTTGTAACATGTGAAACAATTTTTACTGGGATTTCTCCCATAGTAAATGGAAAAGGAATGGATTGTTTTGTCTTTTTTCTTTTAAATATATCTATCTAGCCAGGGTATTTCCTATAGACTTCAGCAACAAAATACCTATTTGTAACAAATTTCAGCAATAACAATTGCTTACATTAAAACCAATATATTCGAATTAATGTATTACTTTCTCTTTCTTCATGCATACCTTTCCCGATAGGAAAACTTGTGCATGTCTAGATATACAATGTTGTTCTTATCCAATTATCATGTAGTTGATTTCCCTCACAAAGCATCTTTAACTAGACAAAATTTTGAAGAAGCATTATTCTTCGATAGTAGAGGATACCAAAATTGCATTGTTTCTTGATTCACATTGACTTAAGGATTACATAGAAAAAGACTAAAGATATTTCTTGAAATCAAAGTTATTATGAGATACTCCATGATGAAGAGGTATTGGATATATTGGTTAAGTAAAAATATAATTCATTAGAAATGATATCGGCCCAGTTAAATACACAATCCTTTTTGTATGTGTGATAAAGCATATAAAAAATGCATTTTGGAACTCTTGTTGTAGTTTTTTAGCTTATGATAGGTGCACAAAGTGAGCAAAAGTCTATAAAAGACTATTTAAATGAATATATTTCTAAAAGAGACAGATTTCAAGGAAGTTGGTGACTCGGAAAAAATAAATTCATAATAAAATTTGATTCACCTACTTTTGAGATCATGAAACCATTTGATTTGGGAAATCATAAGAGAACATTAGCCTGTAGTAACCTGAATATTCCCCTAAATGTATTCACATTCAAAGGTATTCTATTTTTTTGTAACATAATTGTTCTTATTTCTTAATAAAAAAAATTCGCACACAAACGAACAATTTATTTGAAACCAAAAAATGTTGGCATGCATGCAACATTCGATAATCCAGTAGTCCAAATATTGTTACCATTTTTCTCCTCCATTGGTATATTAAGATAGTGCTCGTATGCAATCAACCAGTGGAAGTTATCATCGACAACACCAAGTAAATTAAAGATATCAATGCAAATATCTTATTTTCTTTCTTTTCTAGCCTTATCTATTTCATAGCTGAAAACATCTTCTGAATAAATTATGTTCCACACTGTTGAAGTGCAAAAATTTATTTTTATGATTCTGTATATATTCAGTAGATCTTACTTTTGTAAAGACATAACTGGGTCCAAGTATTTCAGGTGTGAATTCTATTACACAAAGCATTTGTCAATAAAAAGAAATAACATTGAGCAAAAGCTTTGTTTATATGACATGTAGACGTGAAAAATATTTTCATTGTGTGGAAGAATCTTTCACGTTTTCATTATGAAGATGCTAAGATTGTTTAAGTTTATATTATTGATGCTATTTTAATTGTAAATCATTTTTCTAATATTGGTTTGTTTATGATCTTGTGGTCCATATGATTAATTGATAAATATGTTGACATTAAAATATTTTATTCCTAATATTTTACTATGCAATAGAGTTCACATCTTATCGAATACATGATCTCCCACATTATATTAAAATTGTTCCAATGAAATTGATTATAATGCCTTAGTATTGCATACGTACCATTAATTTGTATAATAAACGAATTCATTTCCATTGATGATTTAACAATCACGTTAGAAATATGCTTGTTCATTGATGCTTTAGTAATTATGTCTCTAAAATAATAATGATAATAATAATAATAATAATAATAATAATAATAATATCACTACAAAATGTTGCTCAATAGCAAGCACAACATAAATAATTTACAAGAAAACAAGTAAAACGATATAGATACAACCAATTTAACATAAAACTAGTGTCTATGGACAAGATATAGAGTCACAAATCAAATGAACCACGATATATGTAATATGGATATCGTAAAATTTTTATCCATGTTCGAAAAGTAAAAAGCATAATTCTCAGAATAGAGTTTCGATTTTAAGAACCAGAATAAAACCATTCATAACTAGCCTTCCCTCATAAAGAACTATGAAATATAGAAACATGCACCCCCCCATCCCCGTTCAAATAAAAGAAAGAAACCAATGATCAACAATTGGCCAATGCAACTACTAACACATTATGTGTTAAATTTATGCCACAAAAGAATTAAGAAACATAGAACATTTGATTTATAATTATTAAGCTAATGAAAGTAATTCTTAAGCTAAGTTTGGTCTAGAAACAAAACCTCATAAAAAGATATATCCATTAGATTGGGTGTGTGATAAAACAAAACTTCAAGTCACGAAACAATGTAAACTTCATTTTGTTATTGGGTCAATGTTTGTAGATGAGGTTGAGTTAGACAGTCCCATTGGACATATGTGGAATTGTATTAGGAAGTCCATACTTGTATTATAGAAAAGCTATCTTCTACCAAGCTGAAAATAAGTATCAACTCACTAAGGATGGAATTGAACATATTGTAAGGGCTCATAAAATCAAAGATAACTTCTCTCTCATAAATTCAGGATAGATGAAAATAATTTTAAATTCAAGTAAACAATTTTTACTTATGATTGTAAAAGCAAGGGATCTTGATAAATCTGATGCATTCCAAGGCTGTAATCCTAAACAAAAGTAGATCTAGTTAAAGCTGTTTCCAATTATGATATTCTGTTTCAAGAGCCTAAAGGGATTCCACCAAAGCAAGAGATAGAACATGATATTTATTTGCAGCAAGATGCTCCACTACCTAACATTGGAATGTACAGGTTATCAGTGCTATAGAATGTAGAGATAAAGAAGCAGGTACAACAGTTGCTCGATAAAGTGTTCATTCAACCAAGCGCATCGCTATTCAGATCATCTATTGTGTTGGAACAAAAGAAAGATGGTTCATGGAGAATGTGCATTGATTTTAGATCACTAAATAAAATCACAATATATAATCATTATCCTCTTCCTCGTATTTATGATTTATTAGATTAGTTAAAAGATGTAGTTTACTTCTCTAAATTCGACTTGTGAAGTGACTACCATCAGATCAAAGTTGCAGAACAGGATGTATGGAAAATTGCTTTCAAGATGAATCAAGGAATCTATGAATGGTTGGTTATGCAATTTGGCTTAACTAATGCTCCTTCTATGTTTATGCGAGTCATGAATGATGTATTTATACCATTTATTGATGATTTTGTAATAGTCTATGTAGATGATATTCTTGTTTTTAGTAGGACATGGGATGAACATGTAAAGCATGTAAAAGAGATTTTAGATTTTTTAAAAAGAGAAAATCTCTATGTGAATCTGTCAAAATGTGAATTTGGTAGAACATCTTTGAATTATTCGGGTTATATTGTAGGGGGTGGTGAATTGAAGATAGATCCCTCTAAGGTCGAAGTCATTGTAAACTAGCCTAAACACAATACTGCTACAGAAGTTAGAAGTTTCTTAGGGGCAATGCAATATTGGAGAATGTTTATTGCTAAATTTCTTTTATTACAGCTCCTTTACATGCTTTGACAAATGCGAAACATGTCTTTCACTGGGGAGGAAAACAACAGAAAGCCTTCGACACATTGAAAGAAAGGATCAATGCGGCACCAGTACTAGCACTTTGAGATCTTCAACATCCATTTGAGATTGAGATAGATGCAAGTGAACATGCCATGGGGGAGGTGTTCATGCAGTATAGGAAGCCTATATGCTTTCATTCTTAGACATTTACATCATCAGTAGTTAACTATCCTACATATGATAAAGAATTGTATGCATTATTTTAGAGTGTTAAAGAGTGGAAACATCACATAATTGGTAAGGAAACAACCATACAAACAGATCATCAACCACTTCAATATTTACACTCACAAACTAAACTGCAATAATAAAGTCATTACAAGTGGATGGGTTTTCTACAACAATTTCATCTTGTTATCAGATATAAGAAAGGCATACATAATAAGGTTTCAGACATCTTATCAAGACCAATTATAAATGCATCCACAATACATAAGCATAATTCAATAATTCATGAAAGTTACATTGAACAATATGCTCAAGACGGATTTTAGGGATGTATACAGAACTTTAAGTCATGGAAAGAAGGTAGAAGAACTGGATTATTACATAAAGGACAAAATATTATATCGTTTGGGAAAGTTGTGCATTCCACAAACTGAAAGAGTTAACATAATTTGAGAAGCACATACTTATCTTATATTAGGTCAATTTAGTGTAAGTAAAATAGTTGCACAGTTATAAAGATTTTGTTATTGGCCACGAATGAATGAGACATTTTCTAGATATATTAAAGGATGTACTATGTGTGCTACAAGCAAGTTAGGTAATAGAAAATTAGGCTTGTGTACTCCACTTCCAATTCCTTCTCGTCCTTGGGAAAATATTTCCATGGATTTTGTTGGATGATTACCAAAGTCTAGAAATGGTCATGATTATTTGTAGGTAGTTGTGGATAGGTTCAATAAGATGTGTATTTTGATACGATGTAATAAACAGGTCATAGCTAAACAAACTGCAAATTTGTTCTTTCAAAATTTATGGGTTCATTATGGGTTACCCACTTTTATTGTATCTGAACGACATTCTTGATTTGTTGGGAAATTTTGGTCAAGTCTATGGGAGTTAATGGACACAAAACAAAAGAAGAGCACACATTTCATCCACAAATAGGTGGTCAAACAAAAGTGTTCAACAAGATAGTAATACAGTTGCTTCAAGGATATTGCAGCAAGCATCCCAAATGTTGGGATGAGCATTTATGTTATGTCTAGTATGCTTACAACCATGCAAAATATTCTTCTACTCAGAGATCTCCTTTTGAGACTTGTTTTGGTTTTATACCAAAGTCTCCCTTGGATTTTGTCTTTGGTAAAGACATAACAGTTGATGGACATAGTGATGTGGACAAAGCAACCAAGTTCATTGAACAAATATAGGAAATTCAACAGGCAGTACAGGAACAGCTCGAAAGAAGCCAAGCAAAGTATAAGGTGCGACATGACAAGCATCTAGTTGAGAATAGTTTTCAAGTTGGTGATCAATTCTGGTTGTACATCAGCAAATAAATACTGCAAGGGGAAGGTAAAAAGTTGAAGCCAATTAGATATGGTCCTTTCAAAATACTTGATAAAATTGGTGAAGATGATTTCCACCTAGATCTTCCAGCTTATATGCAAACATATTCAGTTGTAAATGTTGAAAGCTTATGGTTATATGAACCTTAATTGATTAAAGATCCCGAAGAGTAAGGTCAGCTACCTTCCATTGAGGATCTATTGCCCGAGTATTTCAGTGAGTTACAGGAGGACACAGTTCTTGACAGGAGGATAATAACTTCATGATGGGAGAACGTTGAGTATCTTCGAGTTAGATTCAAAGGTACAAATCCAAGTAAAACATGATGGATAGAGATTGGAAAAGTGAAGGAACTTTATCCTCACTTACTCAATAACTAAACCACCTTTGGTAGATGAAAAGCTTCCAGTGGGGAGGAGTGATCCAAAATGGATTCAACAAAGCCTCCAAATCAAAAGTCTTCAAATACAAGTGAAATTGGAATCATGTTGAAGTGCTCATTAATACGAAGCCAATGGTGTAGACAAGGTGTAAATATGAGTTCGTATGAAGAAATTAGAGCCAATTAAAGATTTAGGCCAAAACGTCAATGCCTACCTCAGCAGCACATGTGGAAACCCGGGAAAGAGTCATAGGTTCTTTATGATTTTAGTTCAGAAGGTGATGTGGCAGTTTGCGATTGGTTCATACCACAGGCGATGGGATCGGTGAATAAGAGCGGAGATCGTCCGATCAAAGGAGATCGACGCATATCGCGTCGAAACATGTAAGCAAGTTATCCTGGAAAACGGACGCGATGAAATTATGAAAAATAAGTTAAACTCCTTTGAGTTCTGGAAGGGAAGAAGTAAGTGGTTTATTGTGTGCCTTTAAGGCAGGAAATAGTTTTTTAGAAATCTACGTGATTCCGCTCAGCAGTTGACATGTAGCATCCCGAAATCGATTTATTGCATGCCTTCGGGGAATTAGTAGATGTGCTAGTTGGAGTGCGAGATCGTGTGACAACCATTAGATCCCACATGACAGATCAACAATTTGGAATGTCTAGATTAATTGATGGGAGTGATGCGATAGCCATTTGATTGTTTGATGCCAAGATCAGCACCGAGAAAAGGGTAGACAGTCGGGGTCCACCCTGCACCTGCCAGTCCTTTGGTTAATATTCTATTTTTAATGTAAACATATTATGTAGTGATTAGCGTAGTTTGTAACTAAACATGGTATATAAATACCATAACATAGATAAAGTTGAAAAAGTGTGTTGTAAACCATTCTAGGGGGTTTGGAGGTCATAGTGACCAAGTAAGGTTGAGTGTATACTCGTTTCGACTTGAATATTTGAGCTGAACACAGTGGTGAGATCCATTTTTATGTTTGAGACTCTGTTTTTGAGCTCACACATATAACAAATATTTTAAGACATAATTAAGATATTAGCACTGGAAGTGAAAGGACCAGGAGATGTAGCCAGGAAGTCTCCTGAACTCCTTTATTAAATTTTGCTGTGTTGATGTGCTATGAATGTGATTTCTGATTGTTTAAGTGTCTATTTTATTTGCAATCTTTTTGATCCATTGCACTAAGTAACATAGGAAAATTCACATAGTCTATAATACCTTTTTCAATATCGGATCACTTTGTGTGGAGAACTATGGTCTTCTTGGCCGATTGCATGCATGGATTTTTTTTATATTTTTCTAAGGATAATAAAAGGTTACTTACTGCATTATTTATTTTACTTATACAAATTCTCTGGTGGTTGTTCATTTTTCCCTAATGAAGAAAGAAAAATTCTTCTATTCTAACATCTAAATTTAGTTTCACCAATTTTGGTATAAAACATCATGGAAAGAAAAAAACATGAATGCTAAATCCTATAATAGAATGCTCGACATATATGACTAATTTTAAATAAATTTTCTTTCTATTTTGGGCTCACTCTCCTATATTAATTTCTTGTGCTCTGAAACTTTTCTCATTATATTTTGTTTCTTATAGTTGATACTTTTAAAAAATAGCTTGAAACCCTTATTTCATTGTCCTCAGTTTATATATGTTAGAGAGAAATATATAGAGCAAGAAATTCACCTAGTGTTACAAACAATTTGTATAGTCATTTACATATTTTTTTATTCTTTCAGGAGTACTCATATTTATATTGGTTTATATGTTTTGTCTGTAGATAATACAAACCTAACCTAGGGCGTGAAATAACCTTCATATATATTAATTACAGTTTAGGATTGTTGCCCTTAGGTTGAAAGACTTACATTGTGTCTCTTGACTTATGTAACTAACCTAACCCAAAACAAAGTTCCAGTCCTATGTTTTGTTTTCATACTTTGCAAATTATAGAACATAAATACATTAGAATAACCAAAAACATGAAAACAAAGTCATAAATCAGAAATATAAAAAATAAAAAAATACATCTGGAGCATTTACTCACTTATGTGAATAAATAACTTGGCCTACCACAAAAATAAAGTGAACATAAATATGCTCCACCCAACCAATGGGGACTAGTAGCTCTACCAAAACTCCCCCTGAGCTAATTTCACACTCAAGGTGACCTTTTCATAATAGAGACCCTTCTAGGTCCACATATGATTCCTCTTGGCAAAATCCCGCCCTCCTCAATACAATCTCATATCCTTGAATAATGTAACACAACAACTACTCAATTACTTGGTCTCGTTCCTACCAGGCTCCAAGTTCAGAAGGTTTCCTTGGGCTTTTCCCCTCTCACCCTCTTTGCCAACCTTTTCCAAAATTGAGGTAATCTATCTTTGGAAGGAATGAATCTGGATAGATAACTTCCTCTACCTATTTTTTCCTTGTTGGGCTCTCCTTAACTATTTTTCATAATTGTTTGAGTGTGAATTTTTTCTCTTGCATCTTTCCCCCACTATAATTTACACAGATGGCCAAATCCAAGATTTTATTAATATAAATTAGAAAGAAAAAAATTTATTTACATCACACATTCACACCTAGCCCTCAACATGGGCAATGGTCGATAAACGTAAATTCACGAGAAAGTAAATGAAATATTTACAAGTAACCTGGGGGTGTTACATCCCCCCTACCTCAAATAAAACACCACCCTCAATGTTCCCCTACACTTGGAATAGACTAGGGTATGCCTTACACATAAAAATTTTATCTTCCCAAGTAGCCTCTTCCCAATGGAGGTGCTTCCACTTCACATTAAACTGGGTGATTACTCACTTTTGTAGCATAATTTCTCTCTAGTCTAGTATGTATAATGGCTTGACCAGAAATTCTCCATTCGGCTTGACCTGAACTTCCTTCCAATTAATAATATGCTTAGGATCATGCACATATTTTTTTGCAATGAAACATGAAATACATTATGCACACATATATCATTCGGTAAAACCTATTGATAGGCTACATGTCCAATAATGGAAATTAATTTAAAAGGGCCACAAAATTAGGGAGCTAGATTTGCACAGGTTCCCCATCTTAAGGTGCTTATTTTTGGCTTGAACTTAACATATACATGTTCTTCCACCTAAAATTCGCTGTAATTTCTCCTTTTGTCTGCATTAGTTTTATATTTTTCTTGGAAAGCTTTCAAGTTTCCCCGAACATTTCTCACAGTTTGTTCCATTTCCTTCATCATATCGAGTCCCAATATCAATCTATCCTCAGGATTACTCCATTTAAGAGGTGTTCTACACCTTCATTTATACAACACCTCAAATGGGCCCATTCTTAAGGAAGCACGCTAACTATTATTATAATAAAATTATACTAGGTGGAGATATTCTTCCCACTTGGTATTGTTGCATAATGTACATCCTTAACATGTACTCCAATACTTGATTTACCTTTTTGGTTTTCCCATTCAAATATGAATGGTAGGTAGTGTTAAACTGTAGTTGGGTGCCTAATCCTATAAAAAAATCTTTCCAAAAATGAAATGTACATTTTACATCTCAATTAGAAATTACCGTCTTAGGTATACCATGCAAGAGAAAAATTTCTTTCATAAATATATCAACAATATGAAATGTTTTATAATTTAATTATGTAGGAATTGAGTGTGTATATTTACTTAATTTATATACGACAACCATTATCAAATCATTTTGCCTCTTTGACTTGGGTAGGCCTGTGATAAAGTCTAAAGTGATAGTTTCCCATTTCCATTCTGGAATGAGAAATGGGTGATGTAAATTAGTTGGATGTTGATTCTCCTCTTTCACTTGTTGGAACTCTAGATATTTTTCCAAATATTATAATACTTCCCCCCACATGCCTGGCCAAAGGTTATTCCTTCTTAAGGCAATGATCAATTTCTAGTATTCAAGGTGGGAAGCATAATGACTCCTATTATACTAATCTAAGATCAATTGTTTAATAAAATACTGGTTAGGAACATAAATATGGTTCCTATAGATCATCAAATCATCAGTGTTATTAGCATATCCTAACAGTTTTTCAGTACTATTTTCTTGTTTAATTTTTTGTTATAAAAATTGATATTCTAGGTCTTTTAAAGTTGCATTTTTTATCTATCCTAGAAAACCAAATTTCACTTAGCTAAAACAAAATTTCGTAAAAAAAATTCATCTTTCTTCTTAAGGTATCTTCCACCTAGTTTTCCTTACCCTTGAAGTGTTTTATATCAAAATTAAACTCACTCAAAAAGATTCTCCAACGTGCTTGTCAAGCATTAAGTGTAGGTTGTTTGTAGAAATTGTTTAGGCTACTATGATTACTCATTATGCTATTTTTTTCCTATAGATAGTGTCAACATAGCTTTAAGGCATGAACTATGACTGTTAATTCTAAGTCATAAGTTGAGTACCTTTGCTCATTCTCCTTTAATTTTCAGGATTGATAGGCTACTACTCAACCCTTTTGCATTAACACTCCGCTTCCTCCTTCCTCACAACCATATGTACAAACTACAATTTTTTTCTGAGGGCCTACAATTCTTAGGATATGGGATGTAGTTAGCAAGTGCTTTAGCTTAGAAAAGTTATTTTCACATTCCTTTTTCCATTCAATTCTCTCTCCTTATTTTTTAATTAAGTCATGGGGTAGGTTACTTTTAAAAACCTAGTTATAAAGCGATGGTAATATACTGCTAGGCCCATAAAGGACCTAATATCTACAACATTTTTAGGAATAGGCCACCCCAGAATTGTATTTATCTTTTCTAGATCTATTGTTATCTCGTCTTGGGTGATCACATGCCTTAGATACTACATTTTATCTTTAAAAAACTCACGTTTACTATACTTAACATATAATTGATGTTATTGCAAAGTTTGCAAGACAATTTGTAGATATGTTTTATCCTCTTCTAGAGTTTTGAAATAAATCAAGGTATCATCAATAAAAATTAACCCAAAATTATCTAGATAAGGGTGAAATATATTGTTTATTAGGCTCATAAATGTGGCCATGGAATTAGTAAGCCCAAAAGGTAAGACCACACACTCATAATGTCTGTTATCACAAAATCAAGCACTGAAGGGCTGTTGATCAGGTAGAATCTGTGTAACTGTTTCAGACCAATCTTTTGACTAAGGATTAGCCTCCCTAGCCTGAGAGGGCTCTCTCAAAAAAAGTTATTGATTTTGTTTGTTGATAAGAGGGCTAACTCTAGTAAAGTAAATTTAATAAACATGTTGGCTGGACAGACATTAAAAAGAATTCCATTGGGCTTATGGAGTTGATCATATTCAGTAAGCTATAACACTGCTCATGCATAGAATTCAGGGCATGTAATGTTTAAATACTCAAAACAACATCTCATAGAAACCTCAGTTTACAAATACACACAGGAAATCAGAGCAGCATAATTGAATTCTGAGTGATTGTGTATTCATACAACTGTAAAAACATTAAACATAAAGCAAAACCACATATCTTCAGCATTTGAAACACCGTAAAAATCCTGAGAAGATAAGCAACAAATTACATTACTAAACTGGGTTTTTACACAAGCCAAAGCAATACTCTGTTTCTCAAAATATACAACCCTGATTACATAGATGATTCAGCTATATATAGAAACAAGAGTCTAACTACTTGGAGCTTCCTCCTCCAGCATGAGGGGAGCTCGATGACTGCCACTAATGACACCTATTTGCTTTTAACAAACTTATTTAATACATTAACTACTAACAGAAGTTCTAAAGAGTTCTAATTTGGTTATAACTCTAACTTTATCTTCATCATAAATTGATTCCTCCTTGCAGCTTTGACACTTGGCTTCCTCTTTGTTTGGCTGAGATGGCATGAGATGAGAAATTAATATCCCATGTTGGCTTTGGATATTGGAAGCCTTGATCTGCTCCATGTTGGCTGAGAATATCCCTAAATTTTCGGTTCTGGTCCTCCATCACCTAGCATCACCGAGTATGCAGCAGTAGGTCCTTTAAGTCTTTAATAACCCCTGAATATAGGGCATTACCACGTTCCTGATATGATGGATGCTTCTTTGATGGACATGTGCCAACAAAAACTTCACGTATGCAGGTCCCTCAAAACCCTAATCACCGAGAATAAAGTGGCTTTATAACCAAAAATCTTAAACTTAGGTTAAAAGATTTCACCTTTTGTTAAAGGTACACCTGGCATATGTTGAATGGCTGTAGCAGCTTGCTTTGATCCCTTTCACGTCACTGAGGTGTTCCCTTTGTGAATTTTTGATTCTTTCATCAAACTGTTTGCCTGTGTTAAAAACAACACCTACAGCAGTTTCGCAGCGCGCTGCGAAACTGTGAAACTGTTTTAAACAATTTCAATTCTCTCTGCGATTTTAACTGCTCTGCGACCTTACTTAGAATCAACAATTTCATTTAGCAGCTAATTTATTTAGTTGTGCCTTCAATTTTGCAACCTCCTTTTCCATGGCTTTGATTTCAGCTCTGGCACTCTTCATCTTAGCCATTTCACTTTTAGTTGCCTCCAACTGGTCCTTTGTAGATATAATATTTCCTCCTTGGGAAATGATGACTTTTCTATTTGAACCTTTTTTCTTGATTTCCTCTGCCTCCTCTGTTCTGGGCAGTTTCTCAGCTTCCCTTGCTTGCTTTCTTGTAAGAGGTTTTTTCTTTATTTCCTTTGCCTCCTCTGTTCTGGGCAGTTTCTCAGTTTCCCTTGCTTTCTTTCTTGTGAGGGGTATCCTTGGTTTGAAGATAAACTCATCACCTGGTTCATCAAACCTCAGTCTTTTTGAAGCTTTAGATTTCTTATTGCTTTCCGGTGTTGACTGTGTCAAGTCAATGTGCATTGGTTCAATGTGTGTCGGCTCAGCTTGATCAAACTCAATAGCTTCCAGCAAATCATTCAAGCTAGCTTTTGATACCGGGCTTTCCTCAACAGCCACTGCTTTGCCTTTTTCTTTGATCATTTGACTCCTTGTCCTCACCCTTGACACTTTTTCAGATTCTTTTGGCTTAGGTACAGTTTTCTTATGCTGGGCTTTTCCTTTTGTTGATGGCTGAGGTTGTTCTTTACTAACCAGTGGCTTGACTGACTTTCTTAACTCTGATTTTACCTTCCTTCTATCCTTAGCCTCCTTCTGAAGCTCAGCAATCGTGGGTTCTTCAACTGACTCTTCAACTAACTGCTCTTTTTCTCTAAGGGGCCGTGGAGTCAGACCTGTTTTACTTTGAAAACCCGCCATGAAAATGAACGAGTCCCAATCCCTGCCTATTTTCTGAAGACCATTCAAAACTAACAACTTGACCAGACCATGGTGAAATAGAGATGTTTCACAGTCATCCTTTCTTAACTACACTTTGTCACACATTTTGCTCAGACTTCGAAACAAGTAGAAGGGAATGTCTATGGATGCTTTACCAGTAAAATGCAACAGCAACTTGAAGTGGTAGGAATAGACTTTATTATATCTTCCCTCACAAGTTAGGTACTTCTGAATACAGGTGAGAAGCAAGACATAATGCTCCTTAACATAGTTTCTAGGCACTGCCTTTGTCAGGTCCTCATTCACATATGCCTCTTTCAGGAATTCTTTGCATGGACTCATATCGAACTTGAAGTTCTTAAACCATTCTTGTCCCCCTCTCGGGATCTCAGTTATTGCAGCTATTTCCTCTGGAGACACTTTAACTTCTAACATAGCTATTTTAGAATTCAGACCGGTGAAGTTTAAAGAAAAATCCTTTGTTACGTGAGCATGGCCACCCTGCAGTTTCTTGCAGAAATTCCAACAACCAGCATCCTGGAAGGCTTTCTTCACACCCTCATCTCTTAATGCTAAGTCTAAACCTTCAGGCTCTATTCTCTGGCATTTTCCAGACCGGTGTCCTCTCTTCTCCATCTCGCCTTTGAAACCTTCGCACTGACAGTGAACAACAACTTCAATTGGAATAGTAATTCGATCCTTTCTTTCTTTTGGCTCAGCCTCGCTTGAAACAGGCTCTCTTGAAAGCAGCTTCACTTGCAAACTCACATATAATCATCACACGGGCTGGTCACTTATGTACATTCACAATCATCACAAAGATCTATGCATAGTAAAACTCATTTGGATTGATACTGATGCGCATGTCTGCAAATTTATTAGTGGAGTGATGGTTAATGAGCGTTTGGGAGGTACGAAAAACTGACATGAGAGGACGGGAATTGTGACTCATTAATGGACTTGACCCTTTTAGAAATATTCGCTTCAAAACGCACGAATCTGCGATTTCGCAGCGCGTTTAGTTTTGAATTGTCATAATGCGTTGCGAAACGACTTGATGGTGATGCTGCAAAATGGCTGAACAATGATTATGCAGCGAAACGGACCAATAAGAGACTGCGCTGCGAAATTGCGGAAAGGATCGGGGACATGGATTAGACAAGACATGTCTTATGGAATCATGATGGTGGAGGATGACCGATAGGATTAGAATACGCTTTACATCAAACATCTTTAAAGCTTCAACCCTAAGTAAGAAACATAGACTAAAAACAATTTAACACCAATTTTAGGCATTGGACTTTGGGCAAAGGGTTATATACAAATGTTTACAGTTCTAAGTGATAACAGAATCTTCTAGAAACTTCTCTTATGACACTTGCCTCTCTGAATTCGCCCAGGCATGAGTAAGAGATCTAAGAAGTCTCCAAGTGGAATGACACTAATCAGAAACCCAGAGATGACTCACACACTTGCACACATCTATAAATGGATCCCTCATCTAAGAGGTCTAGAGGCTGGAATTTTGTGATTTGCAAGGAAGTGTTGATAGTTTGTGGTTGAGAAAGAGCATTGTGTTGTTGATGTGATCTTGCTTTTCATGAGGTGAAGAGGGCTTTGATGCTCGGAGGATGATGCTGGATCAGACATATGGGTTGTAATTCTCCCTTTTATTTAATAAAGTTCTTCGAGTTTTCTTCCATACAATTGTGCTATTGTGAATGTTATTATTTGTAAATGCCATTGTATGTTCATTGTATTTCTGATTCTACAATCCTTATGATATAATAGATCAAGATGCTTTGACGGTTCTTTGCTACTGTGTCTCTACAGGTACTCTTCAAGCGGGATAAGTATGGAGAGGAGTTGAAAGCTCTGTTAAAGGGGAGAGAGATCAATCAAGGAGTCCAGTGAAATATCCAGGTTGGTTCCTTTGCTTCTCTCTTATCTATCATACATAGAAGAAATCAAGAATTGCTTTAAACTGTTTGTTGCTAGGGTAGCTACCAAACTGTTATAGACATATTTAGGCACTGCAACCCCAATCACATATTTCCATAAACCAAGGGCTTATGAGTCCCTAAAAGTGTTGTTTCATACCCTAAAGGAACAAGGTCAACTGATTACATCATCTCCTAGAAGTTCTCCACAGAAAACTGCTCAGAACTGGTCAAAACTGGACCATACAGCCTGCCAGTGTAGAGGGTACGATGCATCCTCACTTGCCAAGTGTAAAGTGGATGCATACTAGAAGCTTCGTAGGGCGATGGGTGAGAGTAGACAAATGGAAGAGACAGTTTGCAAGGTGGATGATCATGGAATCTTCCAAAAACTTCTCCTGTGACACTTGCCTCTCTGGATTCACCCAGGGATGAGTAAGAGATCATCAATCTCCAAGTGGAATCAAGAACTATTAGAGAGAGGACACTAATCAAAATCCCAAAAGCTGACTCACCCCCTGTAATCATCTATATATGGATCCCTCATCCAAAAGATCTAGAGGCTGGAATCTTGCATCTTGTAAGGAAGTGTTGTTGGTTTCCTGGTGGAATATCATAGTGTTAGGTGATCTAAGCTTTTCATGAGGTGAAGAAGGGCTTTCATGTTGGGAGGATGACGTTGGGTGAGATCAATGGGTTGTAATCCTCTTTTCTAATCTTTATATCAATAAAGTTATTCAAGTTTTCCTCCACACTCTTGTATGTTTGCTAATATATGCATGTGTGTGGTCAATATATATCTAGTCCTATGTTGTTTACGATTCTAGATATCTGCACTTTGAAGGTATTACACTACTTTGAATTTACAGGCACTCTTTGAAACGGAGTGGTCAAGGGAGGAGCGGCAAAGATCTGTCAAAGGGGGGGAAGGAACAAGCAGAGAACCAAGCGAAAGATCGAGGTTGGTATTCTTTGCTCCTCTCCTATCTATTTCTCGTAAAGGAAAGCGAAAGTAAATTTAATCTGTTTGTTTCTAAGATAGCTACCCATCTTAGTGGGACTAGCAGCTCTGCATATACACTAGATTTCCCGATAAGAAAATGGTGACTCTATTGGGGAGCGAATAGCTTGTTTGCTTGTCTATATTTGTTTGCTTTATAAACTTACAGATGGAGCCTAAAGTCAAGGAAACTAGCCTTCGAACTACATTTGTTATGCAAGAGAAAAGTAGATCAATGCTGCTTCAGTCTATCTCTAGGTTTTGTTTATAAACTGAACAATTGATTTGAAAACATCCTAATTTCCCTGGTGGTGGCTCTAGTAGCCTTATTAGATCAACCCCTGTGATTTGCATTTACTGACTATCATTTGCTCGGCCTAAATCCCTGAACTAAGCTGCAAACTGTGACCCAGAACCAAGTTGAAGTCGCATCCCTGGACAATCGCACCTTCTCTTCTTGGGAATCTAGATGCATCACACCTCCCATGTGCAGTAGGTGAGATGCATCGCACTTTCCCTGTGTTACAGGGGCGATGATTAGATAAGACCTCTTCTGCTTCCAGATTTTGGTTTTTTGTTCACTCTCTTCAGCTTTACTCAGGAGTTTTCCTGTCTGTGATCAGTAAACCTCTATGGAAACTCCCTTCCTTTGCATGATTCAACCTCCATAGTACAAATAACTGTAAATGTTTTTATGTATTGTTCGCCATTTACGGTCCTCTTTTACAAAGAAATAGCATAATCAAGCTGTCATCTTTTGATTTGGAAGTGTCGCAAGTGTTGTTTTCAGTCAAAGAAAATAATCCTATTGTTCTTGATGGTTGATTACACTGTTACTATTGCATTTGATTTGAATTAATAGTTTTTCGAGTGTCGAAAGCAGTTTTCAATTCAAAACAGTGATGAGATAGATCAGCTTTATGTTAGAAAGTTATAAATTACGGAGCAATGGAACACATAAAATATTGCAAAAATACAAACATAGAAAACACATAAAACAAGAGAGAGACAAATATACGTGGTTCACCCAGTTTGGGCTACATCCATGGAGAAACACCCAGTTATTCTTTTATTATATTATCCAGCAAACTAAACAGATATAACCTACAACAGATCCGTTGTAACACCCTCTTTGCTCTCAATCTCCTCTCTCTTCCTCACTCAGAATATAGATATAATATAGACGCAATACAATTCCCTCATATATAGTGAGGGGTTTCCTTCTAGGGCAAAAAGCCCTAAATTAAACATAACTTCTACCGTCAGATCATCCGCCTAATGAACGGCCAAGATTGACTAGAAATTACTAAACTTTTACAAGGCAATTTTACATCTATTTTTAGCTTCGGGGGCGTTGCCCCCAGACCCCCACGGGGGAGACAAGTCCCCCCCATGTGGAGGGGTGTACAGTCTTCCTGGGGTATACATTTGGCTTAAACCTTTGAATACAAAAGATAATCAAGCTCCACACCCAACAATCTCCCACTTGGAGACTGATTATAGCAACTCCACCACTGCTTCATTTGCTAGACAATGACTCCACTTTGGACCTACTAATTAAACATAACTTCTACCGTCAGATCATCCGCCTAATGAACGGCCAAGATTGACTAGAAATTACTAAACTTTTACAAGGCAATTTTACATCTATTTTTAGCTTCGGGGGCGTTGCCCCCAGACCCCCACGGGGGAGACAAGTCCCCCCCATGTGGAGGGGTGTACAGTCTTCCTGGGGTATACATTTGGCTTAAACCTTTGAATACAAAAGATAATCAAGCTCCACACCCAACAATCTCCCACTTGGAGACTGATTATAGCAACTCCACCACTGCTTCATTTGCTAGACAATGACTCCACTTTGGACCTACTATTTCTCATCTTCTTCATCATACTTGAAGACCAATTGAAACTGAGCAGATTCTCAGTTTCTCCCTAGTTACAACTTTTGTTAACATATTTGCAGGGTTCTGGCTAGTGTGTATCTTCTCCAGCTTCAACTGTCCATCTTCCAATGTTGACCGTATGAAATGGTACTTGCGTTGTATATGTTTAGTCTTGGAATGAAATGCAGAGTTCTTTGCAAGATGTATGGCACTCTGGCTATCACTGTATAACCTACCCAACTTCTTCTTCTTACCCAAAACATCCAAAAACTTTTGTAACTAAATCATTTCTTTACTAGCCTTTGTAGCAGCAACATACTCTTCTTTTGTTGTTGAAAGTGCAACAACACTCTGGATTTTTGAAACCCAACTGATAGTTGTTCCACCTACAGTAAATACATATCTTGTAGTGCTCCTCCTATTATATCGGTCACCTGCCATATCTGCATCAACATATCCCTGTAGAGCAATGTTTGAACCACAAAAGCATAATGTTTGATTTGTGGTACCTGTCAAATACCTGAAAATCCACTTCACCGCCATCCAATGTTCTTTTCCTGGATTGTTCATGTACCTGTTTACAACTCCCACTGCATGTGCAATATCAGGCCTTGTGCAGACCATTGCATACATTAAGCTTCCAACTGTTGATGCATATCGAACTTTAGACATATGAGCCATTTCTTCCTGAGCCTTGGGACACACCTCTTTACTTAATTTGAAATAGCTAGCCAAAGGTATACTAACTGGTTTTGCATTCTGCATATTAAACCTTTTCAACACATTTTCTATGTACTCGCTTTGGGACAATGTTAATTTGTGATTCTTCTTGTCTCTAGTTATTCTCATACCAAGGATTTGTTTTGCAGCACCCAAATCCTTCATTGCAAATGAGTTCGTCAACTTCCTTTTGAGCACATTTATTTCCTGCATGTTAGAACCTGCAACAAGCATGTCATCTACATACAATAACAATATAATATAGCTGCCATCATTTTGTCTTTTGAGATAAACACAATTATTAGAGTGACGTCTAGTATAACCTTGTTCAGACATAAACCTGTCAAATTTTAGATACCACTACCTTGGGGCCTATTTTAAGCCATACAAGCTCTTCTTCAACCTGCACACTAGTTTCTCCTTCGCTTTTACCTCATATCCTTGTGGTTGTTGCATATATATCTCTTCCTCCAAATCCCCATGGAGAAAGGTTGTTTTTACATCTAACTACTCAAGATGCAAATCTTCAACTACTACTAAACTTAGAATAGTTCTGAGTGAAGTCATTTTCACAATAGGAGAAAATATTTTATCAAAATCAATACCTTTCTTCTGTGCAAACCCCTTTACCACAAATCTATCTTTGTACCTTTTTCTACCTCCATCTTCTTCCCTCAACTTGTAAACCCATTTATTCTGTAATGTTGTTTTAACTGTAGGCAACCTAACTAAGTCCCAAGTCTGGTTATGGCTAAGGAGTCCATCTCTTCTTTCATGGCTTGCTCCCACTTCTTCTTGGTTTCTACCTGCACTGCTTCTTCATAACATTATGGTTCACCAGAATCAGTCAACAATACATAATATAATGAAGGAGAGTATCGTTCAAGGGGTTTACTTATCCTGGTAGATCTTCTAACACCACTTCAAGTGTTTTCCTGTGATATTGTCAAGCACTGTGTATTTTCTATTGTTTTTTTTTTCCTATTTCTTTTCCTGCAATTGGATTCTTATACAAGACCTTTTCTTGAATATGTACATCTCTGCTCCTAATGATTTTGTGATTTCATAATCATATAAGCGATAACCAAAATCATTAACACCACATCTAATAAAGGTACATTTCTTTGATTTTGCCTCAAGATTTGTTCTATTTTCTTTATTAATGTGGACAAAGGCTTCACAACCAAAAGTCCTTAAAAATGAGTAGTTTATCTTTTTACCTATCCATGCCTCCTCTGGAATACCACCATCAAAGGAACTTGAAGGCCCTCTTTTTATTAGATAAAGAGAAGTGTCTACAGCATCTGCCCAAAATTGTAAAGGCAATCCTGCATGCAATCTCATGCACCTTCACGCTCCATGATTGTCCTGTTCATCCTTTCTGACACACCATTTTCTTGTGATGTTCCTAGAACTGTCTTCTCTCTACGAAATCCATTCTTTGAACAGTACCTATCAAACTCTTTGCTACAATATTCACCTCCATTATCTAATCTGAGACACTTCAACATTTTCCCTATCTCATTTTCAACCAAAGTTTTCCATTTCTTGAAAGTATCAAATACATCAAATTTATTTCGAATACAATAAATAGAGTGCAGAATATCGACTTAGACAAAAGCAAGATTCAGCTGGCAAGCCTACACCTTGGAGGCACTGCCTTGGTCTGGTGGGAAGGTAGAACCCAAGTTGACATGAAAAGACATGGTAAGACCATCTCCATCTAGAGTGAATTTGTTTCTGCAATCAAAAGGCAGTTCTATCCATTGGCCTACATGCAGCAAGCCATGATGAGTTGGCAAACTCTTCGACAGTTGAAAGAGCAAAGTGTCCAAGGGTACACTTAAGAATTTAGAAAGAAAGCATTGATTCTAGGAATTTCATTAGATTCACCTGAGACTCTGTTGAAGTACATTGGTGGTCTACACAGTTACATGAAGCACACCATCCTCATGTTTAATCCCACTAGTATAGATGAGGTATCTGTACAAGCTACTCATCTAGAAGCTAGAGGAAAGAATGGAAGTCTAGAAGTTGGGGGATTATCCCAACCCACTGCAAGCAAGAATAAGGAGAAAAGAAAGCAGAAGTGGAAATCAAGGAAGGCTAACACTGCAGAGAAAAACAAAGCTTCATGCACTCACTGTAAAAAGGATGGGCATGATGATAATCATTGTTGGATTCTACATCCGGAGCTAAGACCTAAGAAGTTCGAGGGCAAGAAGAAGAAGACGGTTGCAGCTATTCAGAAAGATTTGGGGTTTGACTCAGGAGATGAAACAACTAATGCGGCCACAGGTATAAGAGGTAAGAATTCTGAAGCATCTACTAGTAATTCTGCACAATCTACTATTGATGAAGAACATGAGAGAAAAAGATATGAGCTTTTCCATATTCGAGTTATTTCCAAAAATCAAAAGATTGATACTTTGTTTGATAGTGGCTCACAAGTAAATTTAATTCCTGAAGCAATTGTAAAGAAGTTGGGATTAACAACTACACCTCACAAGAAACCATACCCATTAAGATGGTTGAATGATAAAGCACAACTACAAGTGACTAGATAGTGCAAACTCAAGTTTTCTTTTGGGTCAGCGTTTGTAGATGAGGTTGAGTTAGACATAATTCCTTTGGATATATGTGGAATTGTTTTAGAAAGTCCTTACTTGTATGATATGAAAACTATTTTCTATAGAGCTGAGAACAAGTATCTACTTGTTAAAGATGGAATCGAATACTTTGTAAGAGATCATAAGCTCAAGAATAATTATACTCTCATAAACTCAGGGTAGATGAAAAGAATGATAAATTCATGCAAACAATTCTTACTGATGGTTGTAAAGGAAAAGAAACCTGTAAAAACCAATGTATTTGAGGGTTGTAATGCTAAAGAGCAAGCTTATTTAGAAAAGGTTGTTTCAGAGTATGATATCTTGTTTCAAGAACCTAAAGATCTGCCACCCAAAAAGGAAATAGTACATGATATTATTTTGCAGCAAGATGATCCATTGCCTAACATTGGAATATACAGGTTGTCTGCTTTAGAGAATGCTAAAACCAAGAAGCAGGTGCAGTAGTTGCTCGAGAAAGGGTTCATCAGACCTAGCACATCACCATGTGGGTCACGAATCGTTTTGGTGAGAAATAAAGATGGCTCGTGGAAAATGTGCATCGATTACTGAGCACTGAATAAGATAACAATCAAAAATTGTTATCCCCTTTCTCGTATAGATTATCTTTTAGATCAATTGAAAGAAGTTGTTTATTTCTCCAAGCTAGACTTGCACAGTGGATACCATCAGGTCAGAGTTGCAGAACAAGATGCATGAAAAACTGCTTTCAAAACAAAGCAGGGTTTGTATGAGTGGTTGGTTATGCCTTTTGGCTTAACTAATGCTCCTGTTATTTTCATGAGATTAATGAATCATGTAGAACCTTTTCTCGATGATTTTGTTATTGTGTATCTGGATGACATTCTGATTTTTAGAAAAACGTGGGAAGAACACTTAAAGCATGTTAAGCAGACACTAGATGTTTTGAAAAGAGAAAAACTTCTTGTTAAAATCTTAAAATGTGAATTTGGCAAAACATATCTGAATTATTTGAATCATATAGTAGGGGGTGGTGAATTGAATATAGATCCCTCTAAGGTGGAGGTCATTATACATTGGCCTAAACCCAAATCTGCTACAGAAGTTAGAAGCTTCTTAGGAGCGGCACAATATTGGAGGAAGTTCATTTCTAACTTTCCTTAATTGCAGCTCCCTTACATGCTTTAACAGGATTGAACAAGGTGTTTCAGTGGGGAGGCAAACAGCAGAAAGCTTTCGACACCTTGAAAAAAAAGATTAGTACAGTACCTGTATTAGCACTACCTGATATTCAAAGACCATTTGAGATCCAAATAGATGCCAGTGATTATGCCATGGGAGCAGTGTTGACACAGCATGGTAAACCCATATGTTATCATTTTGAGACTTTTAATCCTTCAGTAGTTAACTACCCTACATATGATAAAGAATTGTATGCATTAGTTCAGAGTGTGAAAAAATGGAAACATTATTTAATGGGCAAAGAGACAGTAATACATATTGATCATCAACCACTCCAATATCTACACTCCCAAACTAAGTTGCAGCAATCAAGGCACTATAGATGGATGTGTTTCCTACAACAGTTTCATTTAGTCATCAGATATAAAAAGGGCATTCACAATAAAGTTGCATACATGTTATCTAGACCTATTATAAATGCATCTACTATACTTGAGCATAATTCTATGCTACATGAAAGTTACATTGAACAATATGCTCAAAATATAGACTTTAAAGATGTATATGCAACTTTAAGTCAAGGCAAACGAATAAAAGAATTGGATTATTATATAAAGGACCAACTCTTATACCATTGTGGGAAGTTATACATTCCACAAATTGAGAAAGTAAAGATAATTAGAGAAGCACACACTTCTCTGATATCAGGTCACTTTGGGGTAAAACAATTGCACAGCTACAAAGATTATGTTATTGGCCAAAAATGAATCAGACATTTTCTAGATATGTAAGAGGGTGTACTATGTGTGCTAAAAGAAAGCCCATCAATAGAAAACTAGGCTGGTACACTCCATTACCAGTTCCTTCTCACCCTTGGGAAAGTGTTTCCATGGATTTTGTTGGAGGACTGCCTAAATCTAGGAAAGGTCATGATTATTTGTATGTTGTTGTGGATAGGTTCAACAAAATTTGTATTTTGATACCTTGTAATAAACAAATTACAACTGAACAAACTGAAAATTTATTTTTCAAACATGTATGGGTTCATTTTGGATTACCCACTTCCATTGTATCTGTTCGAGACCCCCAATATGTGGGGAAGTTTTGGTCAATTCTGTGGGAACTGATGGACACCAAACTCAAGAAAAGCACAGTTTTTCATCCACAAATTGATGGCCAGACAAAAGTAGTCAACAGGACAGTGATCCAGTTGCTCAGAGGATATTGCAGCAAACATCCTAAACTTTGGGATGAACATTTATGTTATGTGCAACATGCTTACAACAGAGCAAAACATTCTTCTACACAGAGATCTCTTTTTTAGCCTGTTTTGGTTTCACACCAAGGTCTCCCTTGAATTTTGTCTTTGGTAAAGATACCACAATTGATGGACACGGTGATGTGGACATGGCAACTAGGTTCATTGAGCAAATCCAAGAGATCCACGAGGCGGTACAGGAACAGTTGGAAAAGAGTCAAGCCGAATACAAGGTAAGGCATGACAAGAATCGGATGGAGCATAGTTTCCAAGTAGGTGACCAAGTCTGGTTGTATATCAGCAAAGACAAGATGCAAGGTGAAGGTAAAAAGCTAAAGCCTATCAGGTATGGACCCTTCAAGATACTTGAGAAGATTGGTGAAAATGCTTTTTGCCTTGATCTACCAGCTTACATGCACATCTACTCAGTCGTAAATGCAGATTGCTTGAGATTGTTTGAACCCTCTCTAATTGAGGATCCCGAAGAGCAGAGTCAATTGCCTTCTATTGATGACTTGCTACCTGAATGACACTCCTTAACTTCTTCTGTCCCCTTTGGTCGGCCACTCCTCTAGGCCAGCAAGCATCATTGTAAGAATCCAATAAGTATTGGTGCCCCCACCTAATTCACACACTTGGTTTCTGTCTGTGAACTTCTTATGGCGAACAGAAAACGGACATCATACTGACTTATCATACGGGCTCCAGAAAGCTAGACAAATTACAAGAAGACATAGTTTTGGACAGGAAGGTGAGGACGACGTGCAAAGGAGATGTTGAGTACCTCGGAGTAAGGGTCAAGGGTTCAAAGCCGAGTAGTGCAAAGTGGATAAAGATTGGACAAGTGAGACAATTGTACCCTCACTTAGTCGATGCTTGAAAACCAACTTTTGGTGGTCCAAAAGTTTTTTTAGTGGGAAGGCCGTAATCCGAATTGGATCCATGAAGATTATCAAAGTGGCATGACTGTATTAAGACAGGACAGACTTCGAATTTATGAACACAAAGCGATCAGGAAGACCTCGGACAGTGGCAGATTGCAGCCAGCAAGGAATGACAAGGACCTCGATCAAAGCGCTCTGATCAAAGCCCATGTAGTCCGCGCAGGAGGCAAAACTGGCACTAGGGAAGCCCAGATCAAGAAACGGAGGCCATTTATGATGCACAATTAGCACTAATCGGGCATCGTTGGGCAAAACCCCTCGAGAAGGAAAGGCCCCAAAGCACTCGGTCGCATGGGAAGCCGAGAAACCGTGGGGAAAGTGCTAAGGCAAAAGGCGGGACCCGCGCTCCAAAATCGGCAGTATATCAAGAGCACCCTTGGGCGATAAGCAGATTTGGCTAAAACCGAGCGATTCCATTCAGTTCTCAACGCGTGTCCGGTGGATGAGAGAGAAAACCACCGCTCAGAGCACGCTAACAGTTGAGCAAGTCAACCACGCGAAATGAGCGAATAACGTTGGATCTAGGGGCTCCAGATCTAACAGCGAAGATCACGTCCGATGGAGAAACCGGATTTGGTAGGGGAATTAAGCCGCGACATAAACGAGTTTGAAGTCTGATTTGACCGCTGAGTTAGCGGATGAATCATTCCACAACGTAATTGGAAAACCGAACCATCAAGGAAGAGATGGCGCATTTCGTGAGAAGACAAGTGGCCACTTCCCTATAAGTCGTTGACGATGATGTAGAGGCAGAGAACTCCAAACAAACAGTAGCAGGCGAACTGAAGGGGCAGAAGAGGAATCGAACAGTCATGAGATAGATCAGCTTTAAGCCATGAACATACAAAGAACAGAACACAACGAAGAGGAGAGAAGAAGAGAAGGAAGACAGAGAGAGCAAAGAAGAGACAGTGAAGCAAAAGGGAGAAAACAGAGAGTCGAGCTGACCTAAGGCAGCATCGAGCAGACAGAAAGCTTGAGAGGTTCAAGTAATCCCTGAGAGGATCTATCGGGAATTGAGCACCACATTGGGCTCCTCCCATTAAAGACCAGAGAGATCAAGATCTGGTAAGGAAAAGAGTTTGTGTACTCTAGTGGCTTAGGGGATCCAAGAACCACCCTACCAAACATTATCTGTTTCAGGGGACTCAAATTGAGCTCCTCATTGTAAATATTTGCTTTAAAGACACAATAAAAGAAGGCCACCACTGAAAGTTGGATCATAGACGTAGCCCTGGAGAATAGGGTGAACTCCTTATTAAATCTGTTGTGTTCTTGCATTTTCTTACTGTGTTTCTCTTATTGTTTTTCATTCTTCCAATGTCTGTGTATTTCGCAATATGATCGATCCATTGCCTAAAATAACATAGACACACACCAACACGAGTCTGTAATACCTTCATTTATTAATTGTAGACATTTGAATAATATAACACTTATTCGCAGAGATTATCCCGATTATACACTATTTGTGGAATACATGCATAATACATAACCTCCTCTACGTTGATCATCAATTTGCGGAATTAAGGAAACAATTGCATGCGCACATTCAAGCATCAATCACACATATCAACAGAGTATGTAATGGGGAAAGCATACAGCTGAAAACCCCCAACTATCTGTATATTATAATGATAGAGAACATGTAACAATACATAGTACAATACTTCTCACAAGTACTCAGTACTATCGCCACCTGTTACACACAAACTAGCTCAGATCTGAACAACTCACGGGTTCAAATCTCCTCCACTATTTGCCCGCCTCCACTGCGCAATACCTGTTGAGAATAGATCTGATCCAAGTTCGAATTCCCTTGGCTTGTACTGCGCAATCCTCATTGGCAATCTCAATCAATGATTGTGCAAATCTCATGCACAACTATAGTCACAACTGATAGTAGTCTCACCCTTTCATCCACCTCTAACACTTGTCTCCACTGAACTGTCCATGCATTGAGTTAACTGATGTATTCTTTAGTTGATTTATGAGTTAATAATTAGTGAATTAATTCACACCACTCATCACTAGTGTATTTGGCAATTAGACTAAATACAACTAGTTCAACTAAGTCAAACTGAACACAACTCCAACTCCTCAATCAACTCCACCAAACTCAATCACTTGAGTTCTAACTGAAGTCCATCATGCAATAGCTCAACTAACCCATAGGAAAAACGTATTTCCTTCTCGCAGTTGCATGTGCCACATCCATAGCTCGAACTGAAGTGCTGCAAGAGGATAAGATAATGTTTATAGTCCAAATATTATTAAGAGCTAATAATATTCAACTGTTCTATTTTTGACTGGCAGTCTAAAAATAGACTCCGTCCATTTGTCTAAAAATAGAAGTCCATCTATTTTTAACAACATGACCAATCATCCATAAATAGCATCCTACAACTCATAGACCATGATCCATATGTCTAAAAATAGAATGTGCGTCAAAAATAGCCTGCAGGCCCACTTAGTGAAGGCGACTTCTTTTCACTAAGCTCCATCATCTTGTTGCATTTTCAACACTCCCTCTCAACAAGATATGGATTATCTGCAACCCCTATACTGCCTCTGTGGTATTTGAATTTGCTCCTGGTGAGCACCTTCGTCAAGATATCAGCATCTTGATCCTCCATGGGAATGTATGAAAGTAACATGATTCTCTGCTACACACAATCTCTGATATGATGGTACCTGATGTCGATGTGCTTGGATCTATCATGAAATACTGGATTAGCCGAGAGTTTAATGCAAATCTGGTTATCACAATAAATCACAGTAGGCTCCAAGTGTGACCCAAACAACTCGACTAGGATCTTCCTCATCCATATAGCCTCGCATGCAGTGAAACTTGCTGCCATATACTCGACCTCTGCTGAACTGAGTGCCACGGATCTCTGCTTTTTGCTATACCAAGAAACTGTTGTCGACCTGATACTGAAGATCCCTCCAGATGTGCTCTTTCTGTCCGTTGGGCTCCTTGCCCAATCTTCATCCGTGAAGCCACATAGCTTCACCTCATCCTCCTGTCTGTACCACAATCCATATCCCGATGTGCCTCTAAGATAACACAATACATGCTTGCCTGCCTTTTAGAAGAGCCTGGTTGGCTTAACCATAGCTTGTGAGAGCTGGTTAATAGCATAGCATATATCGGGTCGAACTTCTCCAGTATCTCCCGGGCATACTTACCTTAAGAAACAAATAGTCCATCACTGCGCTGCCAAATTTCCAATCCCAGGAAATAGTGAAGGAGGCCCAAGTCCTTCATCTCAAACTCTCTAGCAAGATCCTCCTTGCATGAAAGTATCAACAGCTCATCTCCCGTCAAAATCAAATCATCTACATAAAGTACAATGATCAGCGACTTACCCTCCACCACAATCTGGTATAGGTTAGGATCCACCTCACTCTTGGAGAATCTAAGTCCGGTGAAATAACTGTCTATCCGTGTGTACCAAGCACGAGGTGTTTGTTTCAACCCATACAGCGCTCTCTTGAGCCTGCACACATGCGACTGACTGCTGAAAATCTCGAAACCTTCGGGCTGCTCCATGTACACCTCCTCCTCAATGACTCCGTTGAGGAACGCAGTCTTCACATCCATCTAATGGATGTGCCAACCCATCTGCGCTGAGAGAGCAAGAATCGTCTGTATGGAAGAACACCTTGCAACAGGTGCAAAGGTCTCCTCATAATCAATCCCCTATAGTTGTGAGAAGCCTCGGTCAACAAATCTTGCCTTGTACTTCTCCACACTCCCGTCAGTTGCCTGCTTCACTTTGTAGAGCCATCTCGAACCCACCACTGATTTCCCCTCCGGTCTTGGAACAATCTCCCATGCACTGTTTCTGACGATCAAATTATACTCTTCCACCATGGCATCTACCTATGCGGGATCCTCCACAGCTTCCTCGAAAGAGGATGGCTCAGTCACGACACATTTTCTCACAAGAGCCATGTATCCAATGTACCAATCAGGTGACTGTCTCTTTCTGCGTTGTGCTGTAGGTGGTCCTACAACTTTCTCTGCATCTTGAGCCAGTCACTCAGCTTATGTAGTGCGCTTTCGCCCTCTGATGGTTGGCGCTGCATGAGTCGTCTCTTCCACTCCATGAACTTCATCTTGTGGCTGATCCACATCCTAAAGCTTATCCTTAGGAAATAGCTCCTCATCTGCATGCAGGTGTGGCTCCCTCTCAAGCGAGCACTTCATGGTTTTCTCCTCCTTAAATTTGATATCCTGTCGCACAACAGTCTTGCAGCTGTCTGGCAAATACACACGATAGTTGTGGGGCGTATCAGTGTACCCCACAAATATCCCAACCTCTGCGGTCGGCTCTAAATTCTTCCTGGCATCCTTCGTCACATGCATGTAAACAGGAGAACCAAAAATCCTCAAATGGGAAATATTAGGCCTCTTACCAAAATAAGCCTCATTGGGTGTACTCATGCCAAGTATCTTGTGAGGACAACAGTTCTGCACATATATTGCAGTATTGCATGCCTCCGCCCACAAGTGAAGGGGTAGGCTCTAATCATGCAACATCGCCCGTGCAGCACCCACAATCGTTCTGTTCTTCCGCTCAGCAACCCTGTTCTGCTGTGGGTTATGGGGAGCTATGAGCTCTCTTCGAATCCCTTTTGCGCTGCAGAAGTCCTTGAACTCGCCAGAGATGAATTCACCACCATTGTCGCTCCTAAGAGCCTTCACCTTCTTCCCTGATTCCTTCTCGACTAGTGCTTTGAACTCACAGAAATTTGAGTATGCCTCGCTCTTCTTCTGCATGAAGATCCAGCACTTTCGAGAGAAATCATCAACAAAGATCACATAGTACTTGTGCTTTGTTGTCGAAGCTACTAAGAAAGGTCCACACATGTCTATGTGAATTCTCTCAAGGATCGTAATGGCGCAACTATCCTTCTCGTGAAAGGTGGCTTTCACAAATTTTCCCAAAGTACACCCCTTGCACTGATCTGACTGCGCAAGAGTGCCTTTAGGAAACCCAGTAGAAATTTGCTGCAGTATCTTCAAAGCTCCATGGTGAAGGTGGCCCAATCTCTAGTGCCACAGCTCGTCATCATCTCGGTTCACCACTCCTACCTTGCATGTCATTGTTGCGCAGCCATCTACATGCAATTGATAAAGGTTCTTGACTCGAACCCCTATCTTCCGAGTTTCTCTAGTTGTCTTACTGCGCAGAAAAGTCTTTCCCTCACTAAAGACAACATCATATCCCTTGTCTTCTAACATCACCACAGAGATAAGATTCTTCTTCAATCCTGGAACATGCATCACTTCCTTCAATACGAAGGGTTTACCACACTCCCTCTCAAAGGAAATGGTACCGATACCGGTCGCATTGTATCTACCATCATCGCCCATCTCAATGTGCACTCCAAGATGTTTCTCATCGAGATTAGAAAACAAATCTCAATCTCCTGTCATGTGAAAAGATGCACCATTGTCCAAGAACCATACCAATCCCATCACACTTGATACCAAGCATGTGATCAGCGAAAAACCAGCTCAAACTGCGAGGCTAAGGCCTCTCCCGCTGCAGATCTAGCAACTTGCTTATTTTTCTTCTTCTACGGACAATTTGTGGCATAATGTCCGTGCTAGTGACAATGAAAGCACTTCACCTTGGACATGTCCTGCTTATTGCCTTTCGCACCGGAATGAGAAGCTTTCTTATTCTTCCCCTTCTTTGCTTTAGCAGCGAAAGCACAATTTTCTTCATCAGATGCCTTTGATGAAGATCCGTCCCTGGTATTCTGCCTGATCTCCTCTTGCACAAAATCAGACCAAAGTCTCTCCCATCCTGGTAATTTCTCCCGACCATTGACAGAGTCCTGGTAGGAATGCCAACTCTTCGGAAGACCAAGGACAACCAAGCTCACTAAGTCCTCATCATCGACAGTCGCCCCCACACTTCCCAGCTCATCCCGGCATTGGGTGAACTTCGTGAGATACTTGGGCATACTATCTCCTTTCTCACACTTAATGTTTCTGAGTTTATCCTTGAGCGCCAACTTCCTCTGGTCGCTCTTGCTTTGGAATAAATCTATCAACGCTTTCCACATCAAGTATGGAGAAGTCTTTCCATGCAGGCTGGATACAATGTGATCCTTCACGTCCTCCAACAGAATCCTTCGACACTTTGTTGTCTTCTTTCGCCAAGCCTAAACTTGAGCAGTATCAGTAGGCTTTGGGACTTCAACATCTATGAGCTCCTTCAACCCATTGTCATCTAACACCGCCTCCATCATGTCTTTCCATCCAATATATTTGAGCTTCCTTCAAGGGCATACTCCAATTGCAATCCGCTGAAAGACATTTCAACTTCGACACCGAGAAAACACTACTGCAAATTCGAATTCCACCAGCTCAAAACTCAACCGCTTCTGATCTAAAATTCGTGAGAACAAAGTATTTCTCGTACAGAGATTGACTGTATGGGCATTTACCGGATATCTCACCTTCCAAAAGAAGGATGAATCCAGAGGCTACCTGGCCTGCTTACAAACTCTGCCTGCAGAAATAAAATGTAATCACTTTCTGAATAATAGATCTGATGATCAACTTTGCTCTGATACCATGTAGAAATTTGAATAATATAACACTTATTCACGGAGATTATCTTGATTATACACTATTTGCGGATTGCATGCATAATACATAACCTCCTCTACATTGATCATCAATTTGCGGAATTAAGGAAACAATCGCATGCGCACATTGAAGCATCAATCACACATATCAACACAGTATGTAACAATGTTGCACGAAGCGGAAGCGTTGAAGCGGAAGCGGGGACGCCGAAGCGTCATTTTCCAAAAATATAGGAAGCGAAGCGTCTGTGGAAGCGTCTGTTATATATATATATATTTTTATATTTTTTTGCATTTATACTCAAAACAAACATCCCAAATACCAAATTAATTGTAGAAGACATGAAAACATGCATATTTTTGCATATATCAAGATAGATATATCAAGTACAACAATCATCTATATTCTAATTTCTAGCTATTACAAACATACATCAAATTTTTAAGCATATTATAAAATATAAAACATTTAAGCATATTATAAAACATAAAACATAGAGCATAT
>APFE031521064.1:410414-426891 GCA_000404065.3 Pinus taeda
GACCAATCATCCACAAATAGCATCCTGCAACTCATAGACCATGATCCATATGTCTAAAAATAGACATAGTCTAAAAATAGACTTTGCGCCAAAAATAGCTTGTGGGCCCACTTAGTGAAGGCGACTTCTTTTCACTAAGCTTCATCATCTTGTTGCATTTTCAACATTAATTAATTAACTAAAGTCACTCATGAGTGATTAACAGATCATATCCTCACCAAGGTCCTAGGTAGAATAAAGTTCATTTATTTCAGGGAGAAAATGGGTATGGTAAAGAATCCATTTCAGTAGAAGAAATGAATAAGTGTCAAGTGTTGTAGTGCAACAGTTAGCAGCGCTATGGGCAGCATGGGCAACATATGGAGAGGGCACTGTAGTACATATGTAGCAGTGGCAGTGGTTGTGGCAGTGTTATAAGTAGCAGTACAAAAAGCAAGAGTGGAGATGGTGTGGAAGGATCAGTGTGATGTTTCAGCAATGGAGCATTACCAGAGCTCATTCCTCGCTAAAAGGGAGTGTTGATTTGTGCTAGCATCGGATGTGTTTTAGCCATGAAAATTGGTGAAAAGGCTAAAGCACATAAGCTCTCCAAAATCCAGAAATTGTTTTAGGAAATTCCATCCAGTTGGAGAGATATTAAAATAATTAGTATTTTTAATGGAGTTCCTAAGTCTAAACTTCGGAAAATTAAAATATTAATGGGTATTAATATATAAGTGGGTGAGAAGGTTCTAAATTACGAGGATCAAGCCAAATCTAATTTTAGCCGTTGATTAGAGACTTAATCTCGATTGTTGAAGAGTCAACAGTTAAAGTTTAAGAGAAGGTTTAAGGGCCAATTGGAGACACACGAGCAGATACTTAATATCTCAAGGAAAATTGATTCTCAAAGAGGAGATCGATTTCAAAGGTAGAGTTGCAGAGTGGAGGAAGAAAGGGGGTTAGCAACAGTCAGGGACCTTAGAAGAAGTGACACAAGAACTTTGAGAGACAACGCAGAGAGAGACATAGATCAGAGAGACACAGGGATGACATGGAGAGGGACCAAAGTTGTGCAGAGCCACGCAGAATGACGCAGTAGAGAAAGGAAGCTCTCTAGGTTGTCAAAAAGTCTCGGAGAAAAGTCTCAAGTGTTTTCTCCCCGTGTATAATTTTTTCTCTAAAAGCGATTGTTGTTGAAGATTAATAAAACCCTCCTCTGATGGACTAGTTTTCTCGTATTGGAATTTTCCAAGGACAATTGTCCAAAAATAATTATGTTGATGTGACTGATTCTTGTGCATATAGTTGTTTCTATATAATGATGTGATATCTATAGTAGAATTTATTTTAATATTTACTGAAAAGATTTCATAAAATAACTTATTGGGAATAATAAGTAGGTAAAATTAATCAATCGTTATAGTAATAGAATTTTTGTTTAGAAATTTTCCCATGAATTTGATGCTTAATAATAGATAAGCATTCATAATTAAATTTGTGTCCAAATTTTTATCGAGTTTTATTATCCTTGTAGTTGAAGCAAACGTAGTCAAAAGTTATAAGTTGTTACATAGGGATCATGAATAGTTAAAACACAATTGCATCCAACAATTGTGTCCAAGCAACATCGCATAAGAGCTCCCCCTTCTTTTTCCAAATGAGTTTCTCAACATGGACATTCAACATCATAGTGATCACTTGTGCTGGGTGGCTGATATTGCCATATTTTGTACACCAAATATTGTCTTATGTTCTCTCATTTTTTATTTTTCTTTTCAGTGTATATACATACTTTATTTCATATAATTATTGAGACTAAGTTTTCATTTTATGCTCATCAATACTGTTCACAAATCTCTTCCTCGTGGAAAAGTGAAAAATAAAACCATTGGCATGCCATTATGTATATCAACAAATTCCATTAATGACAATCTTCTTTATCTCCTTAAGTCTACTAAGTTAATTCATTTACCAAGCCGCCCAAGCCGCTCTGTGTCTAAATGATTTTGTTATTTCATTCTATGGAATTCACTGTGCTTCCCAAAGCCTTGCAATTATAGATATTGACATGCTATTTATGCATATGATTCTTAGCTACTTGGGTCAACCAAATTAACTCGTCTAGTTCATTTTATTATTTCCTTCTATTATATTTACTATGTTTCTTGAAGCTAGTTCTTTGGACATTAAATCGTTCTAAATAATAGATTTATATTATGGTTAAAAATGCTATTCAATAAACATTTTGATTTTAATAGGCATTTATTCATATTGACACAGGCTATTTTTTTTAGGCATCATCATAATTATATGTAAATTTATTACCATTAAAAACCTTATTTATGAAAGTGGTTTTGTTCATCTTATAATATTCAACAGAGTTGTCTAACAAGGCAGAGGAAGGATTGCCCAGACGGCAGGAATTCGGGCAAAAAAATTTCAAAAAATCTTGTAGAGACAGTTTTTGAATCGTGTTTTTAATGGTAGAAATAGATTTAGCACCATCAAAAACATTTAGAACACCTAAAATTTTGAATATTAACCACCATAACTTGGATTTACAAAAATCCTTGCCGAAATTTCTCTAAATATAATCAGAATTTCCATAACTTTCCAAGCAACTCTTCCACCTCGTTAGATTACGCAATAACTGAGCTGTAAAACATGTTTATTCTAAAAGTCCAGAGGGATAACTGAAATTACCACCACTCGTTTTACTCAATTATGTTCATGGATAATCTTTATTCTAATTATATCTTTAAATTCCCTTGTTTTCTAGACAATTTTGTACTAGTTAAATGGTTTCAACTTTATTTAGCCCTTTTCATTGCTTGCAAGTTGCCGAACAAAGATAGAGACGAGGATTTTAACTCTCTACGTGTAACTTCCACCTTGCTGTAGATCGTTTCACCTTAAAATTAGGATAAATGCTGCACGGTGTTTACATGAGTTTCCAAATTTGCAACATGTCCTTAATTTAGTTTCCCTGCCAATGTCGTCATATATGCTGTGCCCCGTTAGCACAGCGGACGCTGACAAACACAAGAAACTGAATAACACGAAAGCATCACCGAATGTTTTTCAGACGGTCCGACCACCATGATAAATAAATTGCTGACAAAGTTGACAATGAAATTTTCATGGAAATTATAAATAATTTACTGTGAAGCCACTGCTAAACATAATGTTTTTGAATTTGACACTGCAAAAAATTGACAGTACATTCAGCAGTAAGGAAGATAGCACCTGCAGAGTACGGAAATAAATAGATAGTGCAGAATAACACTGCCACGGTGAAATGAGACCCATACCCACAATAGTTTCTGATCAACCATCAGACAATAAAAATGCATAAGTTTACAATATATTACTGGAACCGTCATAGATAACTATGATCAGCAGCTTTCATATTCATCAGCTGGTCACCCGGCATCAGTTAAAGTGATGGTTCCTGTAGTCAACCCCCAAATAAGAAACCCGCGGCCTGTTCTTCATTTCCGTTGAAGAGATTGAGTGCTTGAATCACTGATGCACGATCAAAACCAAGCTCTACCAACTTCGCAATCTTTGCTTCATGATCCGATCCCTGTAATTATTTAACATCTATATTAGTTCGCACGTCCTTGTTCATTTTATAAAATATGCACAACTTGACTAGGTTAACATGTAACAATAAAATTATACTAATCACAATCATTGATGCCATCCCTGTCACTTTGACATGTTGGGAACCAAGCTATCAACATCATATTGGGAACTTTGCCCATACAAAAAAAGTCCAGTGAACTAAGAATGTAATGCATTTAGAGTTCGCCTTGGCCTCTTTTCTGTTTAGCTTTTCTACAATGCACAAGAATTTGCATTCCTTACTAGATCTATATTTTGTTCTTTGGTTTTCCTAGGATTTTCCTGTGCGAAATAACACATGGAATTCCAGAAAAACTTGAAAAACAAAATTGCTGCCTGGAGAAGAAAAAATAAGATATAGATCAATATTTATAACATTCGAAACATTTTCAATAGGAGGAAGGGCTACTCGTTCTATTATAGAAAGTCCTTTCAGTATAACTTAGAGTGCAAATCAAAGCAAATAGTCTTTCAATACGACTAAAAAACAAAGTCTAAAAATAAAATCATAGCATGCATCATTTGCATTTATTTATTATGTGAATGATTGCTTTTTCTTTCTTTTGTTTTAATTTAATTAACCACCTTACCCTCCAGCGCATAGGTTAAGGGTAAGATATTCTTTAGGGCTTGTTGAGAAATCTAGAGCATCATGATTAGGAGATTTTTTTTTAATTAGTAACTGCTCGTGAGTGTCTTTTTATTTCATTAGATTATGATCTTCTTGTTGCTTAAGTTATTAGAGTTTTTCTTCATCAAACTGCGACCAATGTATGAACAAAAATAGACAAAAGACACAAAATGTAGGTTATCAGTGAGGGCCAAAACCTCTCTCTTTGAGAGGAAAACCCGCACAAATTCTTCTTATAAAAATTCCAATTGATGAATACCAAGACCAAGACCCTTGACCTATCTCCAAGACACAAGTTCTCTTGACAGTCACTCTTCTTGTCTCCTCTTCCACTTCGACCTTCTTAGCATCACCAAGATTTTATCATTGTCTTCACACTAAGATCTCCTTTACTGTGAGATCTCCTCGCTGTCATATAATCGAGACCTTACTTCTACGAGACCCTAAATGAGATTGTATTGAAACACAACATCATTATCAATGAACTGTCATGTCATCAAGATTGTATTTTCTTAACTTGTTATGACAACGTGATAGAGAGACCCTTCACTGTGAGATAGCTATCTTATGAAGCTGGGATTTAAGAGGAGCGGTGTTGATCCTAACCTATACTTCAAGGTTGAAAAGGACATGCCTCTCATTTTGGTCCTTTATGTAGATGATCTCTTTCTGATAGGTGCAAACCCTCTCATTTATCAATGCAAGAGAGAGTTGGCTTCCGAGTTCAAGATGAAGGACCTAGGTCTAATGCACTACTTCATCGGCATGGAGGTCTGACAAAAGCTAGGAGAGATTTTCCTTTCTCAAGGAAAATAGTAAATACATTGTCAAGTTGCTTGAGAGATGTGGGACATTGGACAGCAAATATGTCTCTACTGTGATGGAACTCAACTTCAGGAAGCTATGTGGTAGTGCTATGGGGCTCGAATTGGCAAACCCTTCCAAATATAGACAATTTATGGGGGCCCTGATGTTCTTGGTAAACTCCCGTCCTGACATATGCTTCGTTGTGAATACGTTGAGTCAATTTATGGTCGAGCCTCATCACATACATTCGATTGCTGCAAAGAATCTCTTGAGATATCTCCATGGCACAATCAACTATGGAATGAGATACACTGCCAAGAATTTGAGGCTACATGGATATATTGATGCTAACTAGGTTGGAAGTGTGGTGGATCCCAAAAGCACGTCTAGATGTTGCTTCTCATTGGGGTCTGCTTTAACTTCTTGGATGAGCAGGAAGCAGAAATCGGTTTCTCTAAGCACTGCTAAGGCCGAATACATTGCAGCTAGTATGGCCTGTTGTGTCGTTGTTTGGTTGAGGGAGCTCTTTAGTGAGCTATTTGAGCATGTGATGGATACCACTGTGATCTACTGCAAAAACTAGAGTGGGATTCTCCTTTCAAAGAATCTTGTTTTCCACGACCACTCCAAGCACACTGATATTAGGTACCATTTTATTCGAGATATGGTACAACAGGGAGCAATAAGGCTCCAACACATCAGGACTTATGAGTAGGTCACAAACATCCTCACGAAGCCCTTAGGAAAAGTCAAATTCTTAGCCTTACGAGAGGCAGTTGGAGTTGTGGAAAGACCCTCCCATGAGGGTCATGCTTGAGTTGAACTTTGAGCTCTGGGATCATTTGGCGGCTTGGGGTACTTCATGGAGCTATGAGTGACCATAGGGTCAATGGTTCACCTTCCCCTATTGGTGTGATGTGTGCAAGGTGAGCGGCTCACCTTCCCCTACGATACCTCATGATGGTTGACATGTGTGTAGGGTGAGTGGTTCACCTTCCCCTACGATTGATAACACATGTGAAGGGTGAGTGGTTAACCTTCCCTTAGTGTTTCACCTTCTCCTATGACATATGAGCAGGATGAGTGATTCACATATGTCCTACCCATGTAGTCTGAGACTCATGGAAAGTACCTCTGATCTGGCCAATGAGTTCAGAAAAGTGGATAGGGACCATAGCACTACAGATGGATGCATCGTGTACTGTCGTACTCCCTATGTCTAGGATGCATGGTGTTCAACAACTTGATCTGGGATCAAGTCTGATTGAGGTTCTACATCTAGACTGACTTTTATAAGTAGAGAGTGGTAAGGTCTTGTGACTCGCCCTCGATCGATTCTTCTTCATTATCTATATCAATGTTCAGTAGAGCAGAGATGAGATTCAGAGATGGTACATCACCACAGAATGGCATGATGATGATGGATGGATTGGTAGATGGAATTCTCACTAGTTGAGATGGAATTCCACTTTAGAAAGCTCATTTGATGGAGATGATGATTGCATTGAATTCCTCTTTTTGAGAGGACCAAAATTGATATAAAAGATCATCTAATTTGGACAAGAAAAGTGTGTTTTTGAATTTATGCCCACACATGCAAATTGTTTAGGTCAGCCACATCATCATGTAGGGTAATGAATCCCAATGGACGTGTCACTTCATCCTCAATGACTTGTATAAATATAAGCAACCTCTCACCTCATTTGGCATCATCACTCACACAATTTTTCTCCGTCCTCTCATTGGTTCATACAACTATTTGGCAGATATTCTCTCTCACACGTGTGGCAAGAACGACGAATTTTTTGGGCAAGTTGCAGGGCCGAATTTCAGGACTGTTGCAGGGGTTTGACCAGCGTTGACCAGACACTTTGATTCATCATTTGACTGTGATTTTTGCGGGAAAAAATCATTTTTTCCAGGCCATACATATTGGCACAGAAATCGATAAATTCTGAGCACTTTGACCTGTGTTGACTGCATGCATGTTTGATCGCAGTTGACTTCAGTTGACCGAGTTTGACTGCTGTTTTGTGGACTGTTTTGACTGCTATTTGACCAGCTAAAGAGGCTGACTTTGACTGTCTTTGACCGAGTTTCAAAGGGGAAGTTTTGCTGTTGCATTGACCATCTTTGACTTTCTGGTTATAGCTGAATTTGACTGTAGTTGACTGCAGATTTGACAGGGCTGTTTTGGCTTTGATTTGGCAAGTCAACTTTGATCTTTTGTACTCTCCCCCTCTGCTGAACATTTGATATAATAATCAGAAGAATTGATCAAAGCGTTTTCCCCACATTGGGGTTTTTCCCTGGCATCCGCCAAATCTAGTGTTCTCGTCTTGGCTTGTCTTCTGCATATTATTTTATGTTCTATCTACAGTTATTGTCAATGTGATTTATGGTTAATCCCCTGGCATCTTCCAAATCTGATGTTCTCTTCTCTTGGCTTGTCTTCTGTATTTTATTTTATATTCTATCTACAGTTATTGTCAATGTGATTTATGGTTAATGTGATTGCTATTGGAAAACTAAATTGGAAATTGCCATTCGGCTGCAAAAGGAACATTGAAGTAATTGTTCTAAGCATAAAACATACCATTGTTAACTAAAATTAGCAATATACAACAAGAAACATAAAAGTAGGAAAAAAGGGAAAATCCGAAATGAAAAAGAATAGAATTCAACCAAACAGGATGCATGCTTGCCTGTGTACGATGTACTTGTGCAGGACCTGCAATAATAAAACATAGAAACTTAATATGACATATACAAGCAAGAAAAAAGAAGATATTTTGTTTATGAAAATTATAGGTCACAAGCATTGCAGTCAAAATTGAGAAATTGCACAATTATGTAACAACTTGAATACAACTGAAATTCCTTTTTAAATATTTGCTCACCAGAAGTTGATGCAGGTGCACTTGAACTTCCAGCCTTTTTAGTTGCAGTGCCTAATTCCTGCCAATATGTGAAATAAAAGAATTAGACCTTCAGTCCATTCACCTTTCTATATTATCCATATAGTGGGTTCTGATGTGCCTTATGCTTCATAAACTACAAACCAGTCGAGATTTATACAGTATTTGACATTGAGATTTGTCGCATTGGAAAAAGGAGAGAAAGAAACATAAACAAACTCCAAAGTTATCTTGACTTCACCCAAGAAAGAAAAAGAAAATGAAATAAATAAGGAAACATATTATTATCCACTTCATAAATATTAATATTTATATATAAATGTAAACACTCTATGCCAGTGACCATTGAATTTGACAGCCTTCATCATGTATACAATGAAAAGTTTCCAACTAAATTCTTAAAGGAATTTGAAAGGCTGTAGCTATCATAAAATATCAATTTTGGTTTCCATCAATGTACAGTACTCCATGAAAGAAATGAAAACTATTCAAATAACGCTCCCCACATAGACACCACTTTTTGTGGCCCTATCAAACATGAATCTAAATTATTGATTATCTAACCCTACAAGCAGTCAATTGCTGTCGGAGAGTTCTTCAATCCTTGTTTAGATAAGATAATATACTTTATCAGTGCCCAACAACTGACAACAGATAGGTCAATGGGACTGCTAACCAAAATAATATCAATAGATATTCTGGGAGTGCAAGGGCCACTCCTATGTAGGGGTTAGATGGACTTGTGGAGGTGAAGAAATATTTTTCCGAAGCTTTCTCGAGGTTTGGCAAGCAATATTGTAATATTTATCAACTGCAGAATTTGTTGAAGATAATAATAAAACCCTCAGATATGAAGAACTGGTTTTCCCTTCAAGGTCCTTCTAGGGACGTTTTATCCAAAAATATTTGTGTCCATTTTGTGATTGGTTTTTCAGATTTCTCAGAGTTTCTGCAATTTATTTTTGGTGAATATTGCAATTGTGTTTTTGTTGTGAATAAATATATAGGAAATAATATAAAATAATGTAAATGATAATAATCATAAATAATGATTAGTTAATTAGTAATTAGATTGAAGAGTCATGTCTAAATGAGACATGACTCTCCATGAAAAGACATCTGCTTGGTATATAAGCAAGCCTCTCATTCTCATTGTATAATCATTCTTATTCAGACATTTTAATATATAATATTTGTATCCTCGTGGATATCTTTATATTCCAAGTCTTTTGGAGTAATTAATTTGTAGCAGGAGCTTTGTTTGCTTCAGTTTTTATTCATTATTTGTAGTTAAATAATTTTGCTCAAAATTAAGTACATTGGATAATTACTAGTTGATTGTAATAAGCAATATTTTTATTGATATTTCACATGGTATCAAAGTAGATCTGAAGCGCAAAGATATACTCAGTTGGAAGAATAATTTGTTATTGATATCAAAGGGATGTCCAGCTAGTGAAGAAATTTGCATAGGTTTAAAGAGGACTTTAAGCTCTTTCCAACGAGTACTTACATGCCTCCTCAATCCACTCCGTTGAGGAGAAATGAGTTTTTCAAGTGGAGAAACTAGATTTCGCCTCCTAGGACAAGTCGGCCCTCTCCCAAACAAACATGTCAATGCGATGCATGCTTAGATTAGTATAAATGGGGCACCATTTGTCCTCATTTTTTCATCCAACTCAGCCAAGGAAACAAAGAGTATTTGGATCTGTGGAGAACAATAAAGGTTCATATCTCATGAACCTAGGAGCTGGTTTCAGGGACAAAACGTGGATTCTAAATCTATTTTTTGGTTAAGGATTGTTAGTGGTTTTTTGTTGGAATTCGTTCTCCCTTTGTGGCATCTTGTGAACTATTTTTGGAGCAATACTTCAATCTCCTCGTAGCACTAAATTTGGCCTAAAACTCAGCCTACTTCAAACCTGTGGTAAAGTGTTATGTAAAAATTAAGTCTGTAATTATTATTTAATTAGGAAAAGGGCATGATCAAAGATCATGCCCATTCACCAAGAGGCACTCAAGGCAGTATTTAAGCCAGGGGCCTCCAACACTTGTAATGATCATTCAATAATTAATAAATATATCTATTCATGTTTATGTTAATTAACGAGTTACATCTCGTTGAAGTTACCTATCATTTGCTTTAGATGTGGTAAAATAAGTCATTATGCAGCAAAGTGCCCTTTTAAAGATGGCAGTGATGATGAAGATGAACCTAATAGAAGAACCTTCAAGAGGAAAGGCTCAAAGAAAACGAATTTCTTCTCCAAACGAGACAGTGATGACTCTGATAAAAAAGAAGAATATGGTGGAATGGGTGAAGTATTGTTCATGGCCTTCACAAATAAAACAGATAGTCCACAAGAAAAAGAAAGTCCAAAAGAAGTAGAAAGAAATGTGGAGGAACTATTGATTAGTGTCATAGAAGAAAATGAGAAACTTAGGAAGAAGAATGAAAAGTTATATCAATAAATCAACTCTCTCAAAACCAAGAAGGAAGAAGCTAAAAGAATAGAAGAAGTCTTGAGTAAAAAGCAAAAGGAAAAAGAAGAAATTTGTGAAAATTTGGAAGCGAAAGTTGTATCTCTAAAAGGAGAGTTGGACAAAGCCAACAAGAATTTGAAGAGTTTCCATACGATGCCATTCTCAACTCTCAAAGACCCACTACATTACAAATCTAGACTTGGCTATATAGGCAGATCTTCTAATTTAAAGGAAGAAACCAATGTTCATCGTCAAGAAAAGCCGAGAAGTTTTGTTGATGTCCTTACAAGATTTTATCATTCTAAGCTTGCACAAAGCAAAGTTCATCTAAGGAATGAGAAGCAACCCTTTCCTAAAAGGAATATCTCATCAAGGCAAGCTTATCCTAACAGATATCAAACTATTTTCCTTGGTCATTGTTTCTTTTGTAAAATATTTGGTCATCAAGCAAAACATTGCAAGGCTTATGGGGCTAATCATCAAAATAAGATTGTTGATCCAAAGAGGCAAGGCCAAATCAGGACATATAACTCTTTTGCTCCTCTTTCAAAGTATAGTCTAGAATGTTACGAATGCAATAATCCAAAACATATAGCACAAAATTGTCCTCTAGAGCAAAGATAGAGTTTGGGAAAAGAAAATTGGAGAATCTACCCCTAAGAATTGAAGTCTAGATTTATGTGCTCAGAAAAAGGAAAATCAATGGTTTGTAGATAGTGCATGTTCTAGGCACATGATATGTGACCTGAAAAAGTTCATCTCAATAACCAAAGGAAAGGATGGAAATGTGACCTTTGGAGACAATGGATTTGTTAAATTGTTGGTAAAGGCACGGTGAATCTCATCAATGGCAAAGGCAAAGCACAAAATGCACTATATGTTAAAGGACTCAAACATAATCTTCTAAGTGTCAACCAAATATGCGATCAAGGACATGATCTCATCTTTCGTTCCAAGGACTGTGAGATAAGGAGATCATCTTCAGGGAAACTAGTAGGAAGAGAAGAACAATATACAAACTCTTTGGTTAACCAATATACATCCATGTGCCTCTGGGGGAGAGGACAAAGTTAGGGCCCATAGGTGAAAAGGATACATTTGTGGGGTACATCAAGACTTCAAAAGCATACAAGATCTGCATTCCAGTGGAGAGGAAGACAAATGTGAGTGGAAATGTGAAGTTCAAAGAGAACTTGGCATCTAGGAAGTCTCATGGGCCCTTACCAATGATAGAGAATGAAGTGTAGGAGACTCCAAATGATGCATATACAGTAAATGGATAACTGTATGGTTTATTATATGGCATTTTGTTTTGAAAGTAATGCAGAGATATATGGAGGTAAAATAAGGATAGCACAATTATAAAATGAAGGACAGAATCATTCTACATCCATTAGAAGCCTTGTCATTTGACTTACCCAGTTGCAGTGATTCAGCAAAGGCGCAATTGAAGCTGGGAGACTGAGCCACGAGGTTTCAGCAGAGATTTGGGAGCATGATTTTGGAGGATATTTCCTCAAATTTTGTGTCTTAGTGACAGCAAGAGGAGGCTGAAATTATCTGCAGAGGAGGCTGAAATGATCTGCAGAGGAGACCGAATCAGCGAGTGCGATTGGCTAGTTCGATAGTGCGAGGGGCAGAGGAGCACGTTTTAGTGAGTCAAAGTTGGATCTATCACCTTGAGGCAGAGCGAGTGGACCTAGAGTAGTGTTAGAGGCAGAAAGACTTGCAAGAAAAGGTTCCTAGTGGCTATGTGAATTTTCTGAAGCAACAGTGCGCATTTCCAATCATGCAATGCGAATAGCCAAGAGGAGTGTGAATTTCTTGGGAGAGGCCAAATCAAGTTACAGAGGGAGACTTTGAGTCTCTAGTATAATTTGTTAGTGAATATCAGTATTTGTCAGAGCTTTGCCAATGAAAGGCAAGCAATTGTAATATTTCTCAAATTGTTGAATAATAATAAAACCCTCATCTATTGCACTGGTTTTCCCTTGGGGGTTTTTCTAGGGAAGATTGTCCAAAAATAACAATGTCAAAATTATTGTGTGTGTGTGTGCATTATTTCTCAATTCTAGTATTTTATTTTCCACAATGTATTTCTATTTGTGAAGAATTGCAATGTGAGTTTATCGATATTTGTCGTTAATAGTTAAGAAAATACAAAGAAACTACATAAGTTAAGAGATAAATTTCCAGTTGCTATAGCTTGTGGAAATTTCACATGCTATCAGAGAAGATTAGTTCAAAGAGGCTCTAGAGCGAAGCTAGTGTTGATCAGAGGGGGATCAAAACCACTGGAGAGTAGCTCTACACAGGCCAACCAGGCAGTGTGTATAGCAAAGCAAGTAGAATGATTTCCAGTCCAAGGAAGTGATCCAAAGGAAGTCAGAGTTGTCCCAACCAAGGACAGGACTCGAAAGTAGAAAAAAGGAAAAAGGACTTGTCAAAGATCATGTGTTTTGGCTGTGGTGAACTTGGTCACTATGTCAGCCAATGTCCTTAGAGGAAGAAGGACAAGAAAGGTAAGCAGACAACTGCCTCAACAGAGATCGAAGATTTCTCCGCTAGGATGGAGGATGAATTCGCACTGATAGCAGCAGTACCTACAAGAGGAGTATGATACTCCAGGATGTCAAACAAGGTAGACTCCAAACAAGGAGCAGTAAGGAGATCTAGATCATACCCAAGGAGGGCTTAATCAATATATCAGACCCAATTGTTGTACATGTGGTTCCTCAGTTGGACTATTACCTTTGCTACGGGAGCCCGAGTATTGAAGTAGCAAGGAGGCAATGTGAATTGGCCACTTGCAAAGAACAAGGCATAGTTCCAGCCAATGATGTTTCTAGCATTCCAATGTCGATAAGGGAGACCGAGATTTCTAGCAAAAGAGGTTGAAGCAAGCAATGCGAGTTGCCAATGTGAATTAGATAGTCAGCCAGTGCGAGTTGTAGAGGCTATAGATTGTCTACCATTGTTGAAAGGTGATCAGAAGGCGAAGCAACTAGCTTAAATGAGCTACAGGAGATAGAGTGTCTGTCGGAAAGGGTTTACGGAGGCAATATCACATTTCCCAAAGCATTGTTGCACAGTCCAATTAGTCAGTGCAAGTTGCAAGTAGAAGTGCAAGTAGCAAGGAGCAAGTCAAGTTGATTTGCTAGAAGGAAAAGAGATTTCCTAGTTATTTTTCAATGGGAGATCGAGATTCACTATTGTTGAGTATGTTGTCATTGATGTCAAAGCAAGAGCAGGTGCAGCAAGCCAGCTAGTACAGGATGCAAACATCGTCATTAATATCAAGGTTTGGAGGCCATTGATGTGACTGGCTCACAGGATGATACAACTTGACCTAGTTGCAGGATGAAACCCAAACCCTAGGATTTGACCTTCCTAATGCAGACATTGATGATATAACTTGTTGAGACAAAGCGTTGAGGTCATGAATATTGTTGCAAATGGATGATGGAGAATGCAGTAAAGAAACCCCAACTAGCCCTAGCTCTAAAGTTTGGGTTCCTTGGACGATGGACATACCCCGAAGTTATTGGAGTTTTTGAAGTAGCATATCAGTGATGTTGCCTCGGAGACCCTTGCAAGTGGATTATTCTTGTCATGTTGTTTTCGTTGATATGTGGAGCATCTCGTAGAACCTAAAGGTTTGTGAGATACACTTGGTCAAAGTTGTTCACTCGTGACCCAATTTATGGCTCACAACCCCAAGGACTGTTGAATTGGCATTATATGGTTAGATGAATGATGTGGTAATTTCAAGGATGATGTTGTGGCATGAAAAACCGAAACAAATGATGGTGCAATTAATTTCAAATGAAGGATATTTTATTGGGATAAATTTAATTTTAATATGGTCCAAATTCAAAAGCGACATTTGGGGCCCATGTTAATTTAAATTATCCTAAGTATTTTCCTTATCATACTTTTGGTCCAAGATTATTTTTATCCAATTGCTTAAGACATTTAACAATCTCACTAAAAATAATCTTTCAACCTGCATTTGCATCCTAGGATTAGACTTGCATTTAATTAATTTACCTCCAAGCATAAGCTTGGTTGAAATACTTTTAGGACCACCTTTCTCGTCTGGCTTGTGAAGTCTAGACCCTCTTTAGTGGTTAACACGGTGACCTTGTAGTCGTCGAAGCCACAAACTCTATAGTGCCAAAGGCATCGGGTGGTTAGAACCCCAGAGAATGTATCATTAATATGGCCTCAGTTATCTTCCCCTGTGTTTCTCTCTCACAACCTACTTTACAAACTAGTTTCAAAATAGTTGAGAGGAAAGATTCACCTTGGTAGTCATATAATTTAAAATAAACTAAGATTTTGCATCTCACTTAGATTTTAGGAGTTGCATCTCATTTAGGATATAGAAGCATTCTAAGGCAGTGGTTGGTCATCCAGTTACTTGGTAAATAATTTGTATAAAGCAAGTATTTGACTCTATCAAGATAATCTAATATAATATTTAAACTTACTAAATTAGCCAAGTTGTTAGGTCATTCAGTTGTGTCTCCCGGACTTGTTAGTTGCTGACGGGTCCTTCCTACTTCACATTTCATAGGGACTACCCCCCATAGTCTATTGTAGGAAGACCGCTGGAATGGAGAGGACGAGGATCAAAGTGACAGCACCCAACCTTATCATTGTTTAAGCGACAACAGGGCCTCTACCCCATTGTTGTCCCTGATGACCACTCTGTGTCAACCACCCTATAGCAGCATACATTTTTCAAAAAGAATCCATCATGTTCAAGCAGTAAAACATCCAGATATCATCATTCAACATTTTATTAAAGTTGTAAATCCTAATTCTACAACCCTGTGGGCCTTCATTGTAATAATGATTCTAGTATGTTTTATAAAGCCATGTAAAAACATCTAAGTAGCCTACGACCCTTAGCAAAGAGTTTCCTCTAGGGAGTTTTTTACCCTTCGCCAATTATTTGCGTTTTTTAACCCAAATAATTGGCAGAGTATTTCCCCCACGCATCCCCCAAAGCTAGAGTGGGGCTAGATGGTAATGTCTTAGGTGAGCCCTAACGTTATCAAGTCTATGTAATTATCATATTAGATAATGTCTTGAGTCTCGCAGAATTTAATTAAGTCTAAGTGTCTATTTTTAATTATTATAATTTCCAACTGGTTGGAAATTTAATAATTATTTGAATATAAATTGTAAAATCAAATGTTTGTAAAAGTTGAAGGGGGTAAAGTACTCATAATTAGAACCTCTACACCTCAACTTTGTGTTTAGACACCTTTTGAGAATTGAAATTATGTCTTTCCCCTCAAATTATTTTTATTTTTAGTTTTCTAGCAAAAAAAGACAAAAAAATAGTCAAAAAATTAAGATTAAGAGAAAATAAAATCCTCTTCGAGTGGAAAAACGAATTTTTAGAGAAAATAGTATTTCCCAAGAAAGAATTAAATTTGACAAACTCAATTCCAAAGCAAAAAAACCTACAAAAAATTCGATGGGGCCATAACAGAATTATTTTTTCAAGAAAATTGATTTTTTGGGTCCAATTGGTTGAAGAAAATCTATGGGTCCAAAAGAAATTAATTTTTCAAGGTCCTCCATCAAGGGAAAAAAACATTTTTTAAGAAAAAATTGAGCCTATGGACCAAGGTGGTTAAGTCAAAAATGATTTTTTGAGGAAAAAGGTTCAAAATAATATGTTTTGGACAGGAAAAAAACAAGGGTTTATTATGGAATTTGAACTTCTTCATCTAGATCAAGGGCCAGGATTTAATTTTGGCATGGATCCAACATCTAGCAACTGTTATTCAGAATTCTCCAGGGTCAAGTCAAAATTGTGCAGCTTCTTGGAACTAGCCGTTTTCCACTTGGATGGGGATCTATGTTAAATTTGGACAACTAGGTCCAAACTCCATGTTCTGATGCTCAGATTAAGAGGCTAATATTTTTGTTGGATTCCTCTTTCTGAGAGGTGTAAAATCCATATAAAAATAGTCTTAATCCGATGAGCAAAACTTATATTTTGAATTTA
>APFE031521064.1:452225-477325 GCA_000404065.3 Pinus taeda
CACAAAATCTGTTTCATTATTATGATTCTCGAGAAGCCCGTATTTATCACCCCAGACCTATGTCGTCTCAACCTGTTGTTGAGGTTTCGGTTCCGTTATCTGTTGCTTGGGGTACCACCACTTATCATGGTGGCCAAGCACAACCTTCAAATTTTCAAGGTCCACCTTATCAAGGTCAACCGTCTTATGGGAAACCCTCTCACGGATAGCTGTATTATGGACAACCCTATCCAGGGCAACCTGTCGGCCCACAAGGACAACCATTCCACGGACAACCTTTGGCCTTCAGTGGTTCATCTTTCACATAATTTGGGCAACCTTCTGGTAATCCAGGACAACCTTACATCCAACAAGGTCAACTTGGTGCGCAACAAGGTCACCCCTCTAGACAAGTCGGTCAGCCTTACATCCAGCAAGGCCAACCCACTATCTAGCCTAGTCAACCTTCTGGACAAATTGGTCAGCCTTAAATCCAACGAGGCCAATCAATTGTTCAGCCTACTCAACCATATGGTCAGTCAGGGAGACCCTCAGTTGTGCAAGGTTAACCCAATACCCAGCAAGCTCAACCTTCTGGGCAAATGGGTCAACCTCAATCTCAACTAGGTCAACCTTCTAGCGAGATGGCTCAGCCCCAGTTCTCCTGAGGACATCCATCTGGGCCTCTTCAACCGGGCACTCAAACGCTCGTTGCTTCTCAAGCTCCACCCGGTATTCAGCCCCAGTCTAGGCTCCAGACCCAATCCGGTATTCAAACTCAAGTTGGGCTTAAAACCCAACCTGCTTATCAGATGCAGTCTGGCCCCCAGGCTCAGTTTGGAGCCCAGCTGCCTTATGGTTTCTAGCAGCCCCAAGGGCAAACTTAAATTGCCCCATACCAAAATTATCAACAACCACAGGTTAACCCTTATCAAAATTTTCAGCAACCATACGTTGCTCCTGTGGGTTAGGTTGGTAATCAGTGGAGTGCAGGGGGTCAAATCTAGGGTCAACCATCTAGTTATAGTTATAACCCCTATGGACAAAATCCCTACAGACAAAACCCTTATGGGCCGAATCTGTTTGGACAAAATAAGTGGGGGCGATTGGGAATTGGAAGGAACTCTGGTGTTGTTTCTTACCCACGGCCTCAGATGACTTTCAACCCTCAATTACCCTTTTTGGCGACGTTGGAATTACCGGATGTTTCCAAACTGATAAATGATCCTATTCTTCATAATCTGTATTGGCCACCGGTTCCAACTAAGATTCCCAGTGATTGTCCCAAATTCGACAGTAAGGCTAGAGAAGATCCCCAAGCTCATGTCATGACCTATCACCTATGGTGTTCATTGAATTCATGGCTTGATGATATAATCCAGCTCTGCCTATTCCAACGGACTTTCACTGGCTCTGCCACAAAATGGTATATTGAGTTAGCTCGCGGAACTTTTCAGAACTTTAACTCGCTTGCTATGGCATTTTTAACTCATTTTCAGTTGCCGATTCGCTATGAAACGGGCACACACCTCCTGAGATCCTTAAAACAGAACATAGCTACGCATATCTTTGATCACATCCATGAATGGAGGCGGTGTCATTGTTTAATTAAGTTCTGGATCCCCGACCAACTTCTGACATACTGGTTTACCACTTCACTCGTCGGTCTGATATCCCGGGACATTGCTATGGGGGCATGTGTAACTGAAGAGCAAGCCATTGCGACGTGCTTAGTACCTTGACTTGGTTTACTCCCAATCTGGTACGCCATACGATTATTTTCCAGAAGCTCCGTGACCCAGAACTTCCCAAGCTCCGTCAATGCCATCTGTTGACGGTGTCATCGGTTCCATTAACGCATCCTCTAGAAAAGCTTCTACGAACCCTGTGAAGCAAAAGTCTAATGCTCCAAATGAAAATGCTTCTCAGGCTTCATCCAATTCTAGTAAAACTTCTGAGGTTAATGTCGTCCAGTCCATCGTGGCAGACAAAAATTCGAAAGGTAAGAAGAAGGGAAAAGGAAAGAATAAAGCCGATCAACCAAAGAAAGATCCCCCGAAGCCCTTGGTTGAGGAAGGTGCCAGGGGCAAACCTAAGTATCCTTGTCTTATTTGCGATGAGGTTCACTATGCTAAAGACTGCCCAAGGTGTTTTTAAGTTAGTCATTTGTTAAAACGTGCCCCTGGGACTCTTGCTGTGCTCAAAGAGCCTTTTCCCTCGCAATAGACTCAAATGGTGGCTGATCCATCTCAATCCTCTTCCCCCTTCAGCTCTCAAGTTTTTATGACTAGGAAAATTCCCATCCATATCAGTACACGGTAAAAAGAGTATCCTCCACCTGCCGGGAAGGAAATCGAGGTCCCCTCCAGTGCTCCTTCATCTAGTTCAGGTCCGCTCCATATCGAGCAACCTAGTACTTAGTCAGTCATTCGACCTCCTCCTAATGGAGTGCTCCAGAAGTCTTCCTACAACCCTAATGCTCGTGCTGCCTAGCACTATGGTATCGTTGAGGACTTAGCCCAAGATCATTTGGCTATGTCCGCATTAGAGGTCCTCCAGAGCTGTCCCTCCTAGAGGAAGTCGTTGCTATCAGCCATCGGTGGAATTGACCTGGCTGACTCGGATTTGATCACTTTTGACCTGGAAAATCATGTACCGAGACTGCCTCACCAAATCTCCTTCCTTATTCAAGTCATCATAAATTCTAAGACTATTCACCGCACTATTATTGATGAAGGCGCTTCTACTTGCATTATGTCCATTTCTTGTTGGAAGGCTATCGGTTCTCCGACCCTGAGCTAGTCTCCCAATACCTTGGAAACCTTCGATGGGAGAGATTCCTGTCCTTATGGTATACTCCCACATCTGCCTATTACCCTAGAAGGGAAGACGGTCAAAGTTGAGGTCAAAGTTGTGGATGCCAATTTGACTTAAAACCTCCTCTTGGGATGAAGCTGGACATATGCCATGCGAGCCGTAGCTTCATCTCTATTTCGTGTCCTTCGTTTCCCCATCAAGGGAAGATTGTCACAGTAGACCAGTTGTCCTTCTTCGCTTCCTCTGCTTCTGATGGCAACATGCCTTTCATGGAGCATACCTCCATTCCGTAAGAGAGTGTGGGTGCTGGACTTTTTAAAGATCCTACCCTTATGGTTTTTTTTTCACTCCCACCTCCCAACATTGCTCTCATCAATATGATCTTTGTTCATTCTGATCCTTGGGTTCTTCCTCCTGCTAATCAGGGAGAATCTTGGGGCGATGTCATGCCATTGAGTCTTGTTGAGCTCAACTACATCGACATTGTTTCTGTATCAGCTTCATCTCCCGAACCTGCTCCTTCGAGTAGGGCTCTCGACTCATACGTCCAATCCCCTTGGCTCATAGATAGCGCTTATTCGGATCCCTTATAGGAAGTCTTTCCTTCTGACGAAGCGATTATCGAGACTATGTCTTTTGAGGAACCCCCTTGGTCTGATCCTCACCATCGTTCCTCGTTTCTCCCTACCCATGGGGCCATGCTTACTTGTCTTGAGCAGTTTGCTTCCTGTGTCCCCTCCCATCCCCTTCAGACACCTATCCAAGTCTACCAAGTTTTCTCTTAAGGCAATATGGGGAACATTACGCAAATTCAACCTATCGACATCTCTATTAACCCAGGGGTTGTTGAGCATATTCACGTCGGAGTAACCTGTACTCTAGAGGAGATTCAAATTTATACTGATCTTTTTCAAGAATTTTGTGATGTTTTTTCTTGGTCATATGAAGAGATGCCTGACATCGATCCTAGCATCGTGGTGCATGAAATCCCTAAGTATCTAGGCGATAAACCTGTTCGACAGCGTCTCCGCCCCGTGCACCCCCGAATGGCTGCAACTATCAAAGCGGAAGTTGAAAAGCTTCTTAAAGCTAGGTTTATTTACCCTATCTCGCTCACAGATTGGGTTTCTAATATTGTCCCTATGTCCAATAAGTAGGGCACTATTAGGGTATGTGTTGATTATCGCGACATTAATCGTGCCTGTCCCAAAGATAACTACCCTACACCTTTCATTGACCAACTCATTGATGAGTGTGCTGGGAGTGAGATTTATTCATTTATGGACGACTTCTTTGGTTACAACCAGATCAATATATCGCCTGCAGATCAACACAAGACCGCCTTTATCTGCTCGTGGGGTACTTTCACTTATAAGAAACTCCCTTTCGGTTTAAAAAATTCCTGTGCTACCTTCCAGCGTGCAATGTCTTATGCATTTCATGATATTCGACACATTATACAACCTTACTTGGATGACCTTCTGCTCATTCAGCAAAGCGTCAAGACCATCCATCTCACCTTCGCGAAATCTTTCTTCACTGTTGACACTATCGTATTCATCTTAATCCGCATACATGTGTCTTCTATGTTGAATCCAGTAGACTTCTTGGGTTTGTCGTCTCCAAAGAGGGCATCCGCTTGGATCCCCTTAAGGTTGAAGCCATCTTGAATCTTCCTCCCCCTGCTTCTTTGCAACAATTGCAGAGTTTGCAGGGTAAAACAAATTTTTTACGCCGTTTTATTCCAAACTATGCTGAAGTTACCAAAGGCTATACGCGGTTATTAAAGCGGGATACCCCTTTTGTCTGGGATACCGTTGCATAAGATTCATTTGAGTAGCTCAAGGCGCTCCTTGTTTTTTCCCCATTGTTACGTCCCCCTGATTATCACTGTGACTATACTCTTTATTTGGCCACCGCCGATAGCACCATCGGCATGGTTTTGGTCCAAGATGATGATGATGGTACTGAGCATGTTGTCTACTATCTCAGCCACAATCTACTTGACCCGGAAAATCAATATGCCTATGTCGAGAAGTTGGCATTGGCAGCTGTTCTTGCCGTCCAACATTTCCGCCACTATATATTTTTGTGCACCATGATGGTTATTTCTGACTGCAACCCAATGACGTATATCTTGTCATGTCAGTTACTGGGGGGCAGGTACTCAAAGTGGATTGTCATACTTCAAGAGTTTGACTTGGAGTTTACTACAGCCAAGTCTAAGAAATCCCTCGTTTTTGCTGAGTTGCTCTGCTCCCTACCATCTGCAACCGCGTCCTCTCGGTCAGAGGACCATATTCTGGATGAGTCTCTGTTCTTGATTAGCATCCTCGATCCTTGGTATGAGGATATTATTGTTTACCTTCAGACATCCTCCTTTTGTCCTGATTTTTCTAAGGATGCTCGATGACATATTCGTCATCATTCTCAACCTTATCGCATTATTGGGGACACCCTGTACTGTCTCAGTGCTGACTCTATTCTCTGCCATTGTTTGATGTTCGAGGAGGCCAAACGAATCTTGAATGACTGCCACTCTGGTGCCTATGGTGGCCATATGTTTAGGTATGCTACTGCTCAGAAGATCCTCCATGCTAGTTATTTTTTGCCGTCTATTTTCAAGGATTGCATTATCGTCATCCATTCTTATCATGCGTGCCAAATCTACCAATGGAAGATGTGCGCACCCCCTACTCCTTTGCACCCTGTCATTATCGTCGGCCCTTTTACCAAATGGGGAATTGATTATATGACCTGTAACGCTCACTCGGCTGGGGGGCATGGGTATATCATCGTTGCCGTTGATTATTTCATGAAATGGGCTGAAGCGATGCCTACGCTATCTAATGATGGTAAGACAGGGATGCAATTTTTATTCCATCATGTCATTTCATGATTTGGAGTCCCTCAGGCTATCGTCACTGATCACGGTTCTCATTTCCATAATCATATGATAACTGAGTTAACAACCTAGTTGGGCTTGCAGCATGATAGTTCGACGTCGTATTATCATCAGGCCAATGGCCAAGTAGAAGCTATCAACAAAGTTTTGGTCATGATGCTTCAACGCACCATTGGCATGCACAAGTCCAACTGGCATTTGATGTTGTTTTCTGCCTTATGGGCCTACCAAACTTCAGTAAAGGATGCCACCAAGTTCACCCCGTTCCAATTGGTTTACGGTCTGGAGGCTACCCTTCCAATTGAATGTGAGAACCCTTCAATTAAATTAGTCATTGAATTGCTCCCAAACACTACTTTGGTAGAACAACGACTTCTTTACCTAGAGAAATTGGATGAGACCCACCGACTAGCCTCTCTAGTCATTGAAGTGCAGAAGAAGAGAGTGAAAACTCACTTCGACCAAGCTGTCAATCCTCGTTCTTTTGTTGAAGGAGATTTAGTCCTACTCTATGATCAAGTGAATGATAAGAAGGAGGCAGGAAAATTTGAGCCTATGTGGCATGGGCCTTACATTGTAAAGTGTGTTTTGCAAAAAGGGGCCTATGAGATGATCGATTATGAAGGGAACCCTCTATATAAGCCCTGCAACGAGCTTTATCTGAAGAAATATTATGCATGAATTTTGTGCATCTGATTTGTACATACGTGTGTTTTCAACATGTGTGTTTGCAGTGTGTGTTTGCTTGTATGGCTTGGTGTATAGGCGTAATTGTCATTTATTGTGTCTTTTTACTTCTTTGCATATGTCTGCTACACCTTATGTTGGTTTCGCTGATGGTGCTTGCTGTAGTATCTGGAACCTTTCCTCTGCGACATGGGTGATCTACGATCCTCATGGTGAGTTAGTAGACCTTCAAGGTGTTTGTCTGGGTTGTACCACAAACAATGTCGTTGAATATAGCGCTGTCATTGAATTACTGACCGAGGCTGTCAACCTCGATATTTGTGCATTGGTTGTGAATCTAGATTCTCAACTTGTTGTCCACCAACTTAACGGGCATTATTTCGTTAGAGATCATTGGATTTTAAGGTTGTATTTATGTGTTAAGTTATTGGAAAGAAATTTTGATTTTATTACATATCAACACATTCCAAGAAGATTAAACACATTAACTGATGCATTAGCGAATCATGTATTAGACAGACATTTACAAAACATGTGATCAAACATTGTATAGAAGTATTTAGACACAATAATAAACCATAGATAGCGCATATATATATATATATATATATATATATATATATATATATCGTGTGGCGCACCGAGGTTCTCAAAAAATAAGTGTGTATGTCAATAATAGAGTCTGTGTCCATACATCCGAGATACATGTCTCTAAAAAAATCAACAGAAAGTAAATCTTAGGTGTCTACTGCAGTGGGGTCTGCTCTCTATAGCAGACCACTGCCTGGGCAACTTGTCTCAAAAGCCTATGCACCCTAGGTGTCACTCCGACTGTGTGTCTCTGGTACTCTAGTGGGACCTCCTCAATCCCCCTGTAGTCCGGGATCCTGTCAGTCAAGCCCTCAAGGTTACAGGCTATCTCCTCCTCTGCATTTCCACCAGGGCGAACCAGGGCCAACTCTCTGTTGCCCTACGGGTCCCTCCATGCCTCAGGAGCTAGCCTTACAGGCCTCTCTAGTCCCACATCTACAAGTAACATAAGAGACATCATTAAGACATATGCATGATAAAATCTAAAAAATATCATAAAAAACAAAACACAAAATAGTGTGGTGTTTCGATCAAGTGTTTTACCTCCGTCATCCCACTGCTCACCAACAGGAAGCAACATGTCGAGGTCTCTATGGAAGTCTGTGCCTGCATATGGCCAATCCTCAACTATGACCTTCTGGCGGTCTAGCCACTCTTGGAATAGCATCCCCCATGATACCGGTCGACTGCAACCCCCTCGCGGCATAACATGTGCCCAGCGGGTGATGCGAGTCTCTCGTGGCCCAGGCTTGTATAAGTCCATGTCCTGTAGTTGAAGAGATGGCACCTGTTCCAGCATGAGTGGGATCAAGTTAGATCCGTATCCAAATTGCTTCGTCTCCCCTCGTTGACACTTCGTAAGTTTACTCTTCATGTTAGCGGCCATTGCTTCGGCCCAGTTATACATGGTCGGGTTAAGGCAATCAAGAGCTAGCTGGAGGTGAGTCTTGGTTCCCTCGTGTTGGGCTTGAGAGCTCACTATTCTCGTCACCATGAATAATACCGAGTGAAGAGTCAAATCTTCCATTGTCGGGAACTATAATTTCCCGCTAGTGGCTAATTTGCGTGCCCTTGGGCCCACCCGTGCTATCATCATATCTAGGGTCTCGCTGGCGACCCACTGACCATCTAATATCGACCTATCTCTACGATGAGACAACCCAGTCAAAAATATATATCTGTAGCATCAAATCCAATATATTTTCCCTGGATGACGAACTTCCCGTCCATCGGGTTCCAAGAGCGAATTAACAACTCTAGCAAATCAGGCTGTGCTCGAAGATGTGGAGTGAGGAAAAATTTCGGCAATCCACATTCAAGTAGGGTTCTCCTGCACCTGGGATCATTAAATGCTTGTTCGTCATTGATATCATGGGTTCTTTCCTGCCACACAAATGCCATGTTGCCCTCCGTCAAAAGAAAAAATGATTAGAGCCCTTTTCGTAAGCTTAAATGCATCAATTATAAAAAATTTAAACTTTATGGCGTCGTCGCGGCTATTTTTCAAACAGTAGCAATGACTTGAGGTCAACCATTCATTTTTCCCACGATCGTCACGAGAGTACATCTATTTCTCGCGACGATCCTGATGGTGGTACATGTTATCACGCTTGGCCATCGCTAACTCGAGTGGATCTTTCGTGACGACCGAGAGGCGGATTTGGATTTTAGAATCCACCCAAAACCACCTACCCAACATCAAATTGAACAAAAAAACCATTGAAATGTAGCGCAAAGGAAATATTACTTACTTGGTAAAGGTCTCGGGCCAGATCGTGGATCATTGGTGCTGGAATCGAGCTCAGAACTTCACTTAGGCTTGCACACCAAAACACCAAAGGTAAAAACTCACAAGGTAAATGTAAAAATGAAATTACCATACCCTCCTTTTTATATTGCTTTTCCAAAAATTAAAGTTTTACATTATAGGGTTTAGGTTTTCTTCATTTAGTTTGGAGTTTTGATTAGGGTTTGAGTTTTTTAACCTCATTTCCACATATATAATGTATTTATGTCGAATGGATCTTATGGTGTGGTGTTTTTGTGCAGAAACAGAGATGGTTGGTCCATGTCATGATCCCTATACACTTGGTCTGAATTTCTCAAAAAGTCCTTTTTAAGCTCTTTTTCGACTTAAAAGACAAAAATATTGCCAAGTTTTTCCTTTTAACTCGTTAAACGAAATAAAAGGCAGTCCACTTTGAGCTCTTTTCTGACCGTGTAAACGTGAAAAGATTGTCGGACTTTTGTTGTTTCGAGCTCGATATTGGTTTGAAACAACGTGTCTTTGATCGTTTTTCTACTTTTTCAGATCGAGGCCACTAATTACGACAATTACTCCTTGATCGTAATGGTCAAGTGGTTCTCTCGAGTATTATTTTATACTTTTTCGGGCTCGAGGGACACAAATTTATGAAAAAGGCCCCCCCTGGAGTTTTCTTTTTCGTGTCTTTTTCAAACTCTCTAAACATGAAAAAGACTCTGAGTTTTCCCTATGTCGGACTCATTAAACCCTAACGACATTGGACTCATCACCATGACGAGACTCGAGCTTCTCCCCCCTAGGGCTTGTTAAACTATTACTAGGTTGGATTCGTCCAAGGGCTGAACTTATATTACAAGCATATGCTATCCCCTTCAAGCTTGTTTCCAAAAATAATTGGGGTACTTGCCAGCAATTGTGGGGGAAAATTTGGAAGTCATCATTGGTTACCTGTGGTAGCTAGTCACTCTTGAACATCGACACTTTTGCTTCTTGTCGGGTTGGGATATCCACACATCATCATTTGGCCTTTCGGGGTTCTGGGTTGCCATTTTGCCTCATTTGATATGATCCATGTTGTCTCCATCAAGCCTCTAATCCCTTAGTACCAAAATACTGCCACATTCTGGAGTCGTGTCACCAATATGTGCAAGAGTATAATCCTTCTGTAGTTCATACCTTTACCTCCTCCTCTAATATTCTGTTTCACCATCTACCACTTGTTCCTTATCTCGTGTCGTTGATGGGGGAAATATTATGGACCTCCTGCGACAAATCATCTCCTGTTGACATCGGCTCATTATCCAAGAGATTGGTCTAGAGATCCCCTTCGATACGTTGGAGCTTGCATGCATCAATGGTAAGTTCTTCGCACCTGACAATAGACTTTCATCATTGGTCTTTGATTGGGTGATTCCACGAGTGTTCAACTTCAGCTCATTTTTCACACTTAGTGGATTGTACTAGACAGTACCTTGAGAGCCATTGGCATTATTGGTGGCTTCTCTTGCGCTTGTTAACGGTTTTCATCATTGAAGGGTAATCAAGAAACTTTCTATCATGCTTGACCTCAACACATCTGTTCGCATGCTAGAATTTGTACTATAATCGGTTGGGTGTCAAGACCCTGGACTAAGATTACATATGTTCAGGTTGTGTGGATTGGTTCGTGATTACATATATGACTCTTTGATGGATGGTTGCGACCATGCCTAAGTCTTCATGGATGGCTGCAACCATACCTTCATCATTATCATGGTCTTGTCAACTGGGTGGTTGCGTCCATACCACAGGCCAAGTTTCATATGTCTTTTGGATGGCTACGCCCATGCCTAGACTACATGTATTTCACTATTAGAGATATCAGTTGTACTTGCGCCTACAGGATCTTCAAGGAGGTATTCCAGTTCAGCCAGTTTCATAAAGCATTTCAACCCTCCCACTCTCTCGGGTTTCATGCTTTAGGGGACATCTGTTACAGAGTAATTTATCAGTGTCCTCATCTCAGTCCCTCTGCTATGTCATGTGTCAAATAAACATGTTCATATCTTCCCACCAATGTAAGAAGATTAACCAGATTCTCTCTAATGTTGCAAGTTGACCCTCGTTCCCTAAGTTTCTACCTCGTCGTGAGTAAACCATTAATATACGCGACGGTCACCTGTCATAAATAGTCTCATCACGACCTTATCACAGGTGTAGATCTTTTTCCCATGACAGTCGAATTTCTAGGCCTGGTGCAAGGCTATCAGCTATATATCGTGACGATGGGTCAGCGTGCATTGCCTCCTAGCGATGTCGTCACAGAGACTTAGTTTACGGCTAGTGATGATGTAGATTGGGTGAATTTGTTCCAACAGTCGGCCTTCTTGATGTCTCTAAACCTGGTTGTTGGGTCAGTTTGGGTTGCCCTTTCCCCTCTCGAATGGTAGTTCCATCTTTTGTGAAACCTTCCTTGAGGATAAGCTCCCTCTCCCTCATTTCATGGAGACTCCTTCTCCTATAAAATCACTCACCATTGCTATGATCTGCTAGCTCTTTGGTTGGACAGTGCTGCTAGTGCTTTTGAGTTTGATAGATAGCTTTGGTGTGAGTGTGACAAGTGTGGGATTGTTAATAGTTTGTAAGAGGTTGTGGAGTCCCCTTAACTTTGTATTAAAGCTTGTAAGTGAGGGAGAGATATTGTTTGTTTGGGAGACCCATCCTTGAAGAGTGAATGCTTGAAGAAACATACTGGATGGACCCTCCGAGAAGGCTTGCAACGTCAAGACTTGGTTGTAATAGTTACTCTTGATTCATTATTAATACAATAAATGATGATTTCCTATGTCTTGTATGCAATTTACTTGATAGCTCATGATTTCTTGACTTTATGAGTAAATAGATCATTGTTGTTTCTCGGTTACGTGCTTTGTTGTTGTCTTATGGTGTTTTAGGTTGATTTCTCATTAAGGAGAAGGAAATGGAAGCTGGAGCAGTGCAACGGAACTTCATCAACCATCGGTTTGAGGTAGGCCTCCAACGATGACTATTTAAGGGAATCAATTGTTGTTTTGTCTTTACTGTGACTAGACCCACTCTAGGGCTAGAGGGGTTGCCTCTGTCCGCAAAGGGAACACTTTCCTACTTCACAGTTGGGATCCTCACCCCCTCATGATCCATGGTACATATCATTCTTCGCCCCCCCCTCTCCATCCTGCCTTTACCACTGGGGGGGTCAAAAAAGGTTATTTCTTCCACTGGGCCCCATCCGTATGTGGCACCCTCTCCACATTTCGCACCCCACCCCCTAGACGGAACTACTTACCACCCTCTACCCCCTCCAAAACTGCCTTTCCCTCACCCACTTTATCGCATCCCCAATACGACACCTCTGCCACTCACTTCCCACCACGTTGCCTAGCAGTTATCCAATTACATGCCCTCCCAAAACAAATAATTATTCGAAATTCATAAAATAATTGTTTGACATTCATTGGCCTTCCCAGGTAACTATTGAAACTTAACGTTCTCATGCCATCTCCAATGGATTCCTCCATTCTCTTCCTTTTAAATATTTTGAAACCATCGCTTTCCTCCTTTTTACTGCTCATTCTCTATACTTTTCAACTTTACACAACGATCATTTTCACAGTATTCGCCTGACCAAACCAAGAAAGGAAGTGCCAACACTCTGTCTCCTTCCCCCTGACAATTCATTTAATTTAAACTGATTCCTAGTAAATCTTCTTGTCTCTCACCGTGATTATTCATTGATACAGTCATGCCTCCAAACAGTAAAACCAAGGAGAAAATTGTTAATCCCTTGATCCCTCCCTCCATAAATTTAGATCACATCCCCTTAGCCGACAGGGATTATCAGATTAATGAAACCCTGTGTGATAGTGAGTTCTTAGAGTTATACTATTGGTTGTAAGACAAGCATGCAAATAAAAATGATGAAATTGGACTCTAGGAGTCCATTCTTCCCCATTATATCTTCCCTCTAACCTTCCAAGCCCCTAAATTAACCAAAAAATGGCAGGCTTGTTATGTCCCTACCCAAAGAGCTATCATGACCCCATTTGATGACATCCTCTTTACATTACTGACCAGTTTATAGACCAAATGGTTTCTATAGAACTACCAGAAAGTTTGACCAGCGTTGACTTTGGTCAACGCTTGGTCCAATCAAGCTGAAAATTGGTGGAAAGTTCGATTTTTGAAGGCCGTACTATCTGGCACAAAAATCGAGGTCAAAGGGTTGACCGTTTTGCTGCTGCGTTAACTTTTAGCTTGCTGCCCCTGCGTTGACTTTTCAGGACAGCGTTGACTTTTGTAGAATTGACTTGGGTTGACTCATCTACTGGTGGAGGGTTTGTTGTGGACACATGCTTGGGCTGGCTGACCAAAGGAGACTTTGCTGGTTGAAGCATCCTGTTGACCGCCGAAACAAACACACACATTTTTCTTGTTTCTGATTTGTCTTCTGTAAGATCTGCTTATATCTTCTATCTGCATTTTGCTTAACTATTGTTGTGAGAAAAGTGAAATTGCTCTTAGCATAGGACATCTTCAAAACTTAACAATCTAGAACTCTATTTTTTCTATAAATAGAGCCTAAGGCTCCTCATTGTATCATCTTTGGATGGTGATTTGGATCTAGAAGCTTTGTAATACTTTCTTTGGTTAATAAAAGCAAATTCTTTGGGGAGAAGATTATGGTGTACCCCTTCAGCGTGTTGTGCTAAATCTATTCTGATTATGCTTTATAATTTCTACTAGTGCATTAATTTGTTAAGTTCTTCAGCCATTTGGATATATATTTGCTTGTTTGCACCTATACTTGGGTTGGAAGCATTGTTGATTAGATCAGTGTTGCAGGAAATGTCCCCCCACCCGGATCTAAACCCCGAAATCTGATCTGTACGCATGCATGGGGGAAGCGCATCCCGAAACGCGCTTCGGAAAAACCGAAACGCGTTTCGGACTGATAAACGACTTCCTAGAAATTTCGGAAGCATGCGTCCGAAGCGTGTTTCAGTTTTTCCAAAGCACATTTCGTACAGTGCTTCAGTCGTACAAAGCGCAATGCTTCAGAGGCCGAATCATACGATTCCATACGCGCTTCCAATTGTTCTGCCACGTGGCCTAAAAGACCTGTTTTTTTTTTTTTTTTTGTGAGTTGGCTTGTTGGTGTGGGTCCACCTTGGGTTAGGGTGATGAATGAAGGGATTAAAGCCCCCATTCATCCCTCATTTACTCACTTTGAGTTTATGAGAGTCAGAGAAGAGAAGAGAGGAGAGAAGAAGAGAAGAGAAGAGAGGAGAGGAGAAAAGAAGAGAAGAGAAGAGAGGAGAGAAGAAGAGAAGAGAGCTTCGAGGAGTGAAGGAGGAGAAGCTTGGAGCAAGAGCTTGGAGGACTTCATCTACAAGAGCTAAAGAGGTAAGTGCAGACCCCAAACTCCCTTATTTTTTTGACATTTTTTTGTATTTTTCTCCTCCCTCTCCCTACTATTTCCCATTGTTTCTACTTGCTCCTTTACTTGCAGGTTGTCCACCACCTATATCAATATTCCAAGATGGTGTTCTTTTGGCTTCTATGTATCATTCCACTTTTGCTTTTAATGATGGCAAGGGGGAGTAGGAATAGAAGGGAAGAAGCACAAGAGGACAGTGGTCCCAATATGAGTGACCCAATGTATGATGAGGAAGAAGGGTTTGAAGAGGAAGGGGATGAAGTTGGACCTGAAGGGGAAATTGAAACACTAGAGGAGAAAGCTGCATTAACACCCTTGTGGGACTATGTGACCAAACTTGAAGGGGGAAAGGGTGGTGGAAGCTACAAATTTTGTGCCCTCATGGTTGTCATGGAGGAAAACCATTTAGTGGTTCATATGCCCGTGTGAGGAGGCATCTTTGTGGGGTGATGGAAAGTGATGATATAAAGGGTGCTGAGGGGATACAAATTTGCCCAAACATTTCATCTGAACAAAGAAGAAAATACATCCAAATAAAGGAGGTTGCACAACAAAAAAGCAAGAAACAAAAAACTCATTATGAATCAAGTGCAACCTCTAGATTTGGTAGCTCATCTCCTCATGGTACTTCTGGAACCTCTTGAGGTAAAAGAACAATAGGGGATTTCCTTAATGTTGCTGGGAGGGATGATGTGGATGGAAAGATAGTCAGATTTCTTTGTGCTTGCGGTGTACCATTCAATGTGCTTCGCTCTCCCTATTGGCATGAAATGGTAAAGGCCATCAATGAAGCCCCAAAAGGATACAAGTCCCCCAACTATGAGAAAGCTAGAACATTGTTATTAGAAAGAAAAAAAGCAAAGGTTCAAAGAGCTTTGACATGTTTTACAAATGAGTGGGTAGATTTTGGGGTATCCATTGTATCAGATGGGTGGACAAATATTAGAAACCAACATTTGATAAATGTTCTTGGTGTTTCTGCTAGTGGTGCAATGTTTATTACATGTCATGACTCCTCCTCCATCAGTGCATCTTTACAAAACATTGCAGATCTCCTATTGCAATCAATCAAAGATGTTGGTCTGAATAATGTGGTTCAAGTGATCACAGATAATGCAGCAGATTGTAGGGCAGCAGGAAAAATTATTAAGCGTACTCATCCACACATCTTTTGGTCTGGGTGCCTGGTTCACACATTGAACCTTTTGATGCATGATATTGTGAAGCATAAAGAATGTGGGTGGATTAATGAGCTTTACAGGAGAGGGAAGCAACTCATTAAATTCATCACAGGGCATACAAGGGTAAACTACTTCTATGGCACTTACTCCAAGTTGCAGTTGACAAGATTTGACAGTTATTACCTCTCCTTTAGGCAGCTAGTGAAGGTGACACAAGCTTTAACTAATATGGTGTGTGCTAAAACATGAGATGAAATTAACACTGATAGAGATGGTGCTAATGCAGCCAAGGACACTATTCTTGACATGTACATTTGGTCACAAGTTAAATATGTTTTGCAATTCACTAAACCAATTTATTACATGATCAAGTTTGGAGATTCAAATCGACCAATAACTGGGGAGGTGTATAAGTAAATGGACAGCATGTTGGGGCAGATTAAAGACATTGTTGAGCCTAGAGATATCACCTTGTACAATTATATTTGTGCAGAGGTGGAAAACCATTGGGAAATGTTAAATATTCCATTGTATGCATTAGCATGTGTTTTGACACCTAAATACTATCATCCATCATGGCTTTCAACAGCAACACCTGGGGGGGGGAGAGCAGGAGAAAACCACACCAAGATCAAGAGTTTCACAAAAAATATATGATTGCATTGAGTAAATTAATCCTTGATGAGGAGGACGCTGCCATGTTACGGAGACAGTTGAGCAACTATAAGCTTAACACTAGTCCATTTGGGAGCATGCATGCAATTAGAGATCAAGAGACTTTTTCTTCTCTTGAGTGGTGGAACATGCATGGAGGGGCTACTCCACTTCTACAGACTTTGGCATTGCGGGTGCTATCATAGGTGGTAAACACTTCTTCTGCAGAGAGGTGTTGGAGCTCTTATTATTTCATCCACAGTGTTAAAAGGAACAGGTTGAGTTTAGACCAGGCAGAGAGCTTGGTTTATGTTCATTACAGCTTGCGATTATTGTCCCATTACTGTGATGATGCAAAGACTAATAAAGACCTTAAGATTTGGGACAAGAATCCAGAGGAGCCCAATTTGGAGGAGGGAGTGTTGCGATTAGAGCAATTAGAAGATGCTCTTATCTAGGTATGTCCATTGTGGTATGAATTTTCCTTATAAAGCATTTCTCTAATTCATGTTTTTAATTTTTTTGTTTAGTGTTTTTTTCTTTTGATTGAATTTTTTGAGCGATTCCAGGATGATGATGATCGTGTTGAGATGCCACCCCCATCTGGTCCCTTGGTTCCTAAGTTCCATGGTTCAACACCAACAGCAGGGGATTCGTCTTCATTAGTTACAGTGCCACTGCCACAACTTCCACAGGCAGCATCTTATTCATTGCCACCACGTGGAGGCCCACCGTCACGTTGTCTTCATGGTGGAAGGAGGAGAGATTAGTAGATATATTCACAATTTACTACTTTTGTCATAGATTAATCATTAGACTTGTAGGCTTGTGAATTTGAACCATTTTTGTCCTGGCAGCGACCAAGTGACATATTTTGTAAACATTATTATTAGAATTTTGGACATGACAAATGTTGACAGTTGCTCACTTGCTAGATAAATCATAATATGGTCTATGTTTTATGTTTTATAATATGCTTAAAAATTTGATGTATGTTTGTAAATTCTAGAATATAGATGGTTGATGTACATACTAGTAACTACAATGGAATCATGAATGCCATATATATCTTGATTTATGCAAAAATATGCATTTTTCATATCTTCTACAACTAATTTGGTATTTGGGATGTTTGTTTTGAGTATAAATGCAAAAAAAATATAATATATATATAGCAGACGCTTCGCTTCCTAGATTTTTGGAAAATGACACTTCCGCGTCCCCGCTTCCAAAAAATGTCCCCGTTTCGTCCCAGCTTCGTGCAACATTGGATTAGATAAATTTGGTGGATTCTTGTTTGAATCACTAGATCTGCTTGCCACCTTGTGACTTGCCCCTTTTGAATCTAACAAAATCTTTCAACTTGTGTAGAAAATCTTATTGGATCAGATTCGAGCATTTGAAGTAATCCTTGTTCGGGTCTTCATCTTCTTGAGTTGAGTGTTTGAAGTAATTTTTGCTTGAATCTTCATGACCTTGGCACACAACAACATAGAACCCATAGTGGGCTCTTTCCAAAGGCTCATCATAAGATCAAATTTTTTTTTTTAAGGGGGTTTTCTTTTCCATCCATCTTAAGAGAAAAAATTATTAAAACCTTCATCTCATATTTTATCGGGCTATGATCGAATAATCTGCTATTTAAAGAGCTAATGTTATTGTAAATTATTTGTAAATTTGTAAATAAGTTCGTATAAGATTTTGCATATATTCCATCCATTTGTATATATAGTGTGGGGTTTTCTTTTTCTTCTTTTTTCATTGCAGATATAGATCAACATTTTCAGATCTCTACTATGGATCAAACAATGATGGATCTGATTTTTTTTAATGGAGGAGATCAAAAAAATTTAAGGGTCAAACCCTTATTCCATTTCAGCACCGGTCATTACTTTTGCAAATTTTGGCTAGCCGCAAGCCTTGATTGCTAGCTTAGCTCTTGAAGCGATATAGACTATTCTAGTATTCACGTAAAACAAAATTGGGCTTTTCTCCTAACCGGATTTGTTTTGCAGGCTGTAGAACCATTTTTTTTTAAGAAGCCACATCTATCTTGCTTGTCAAGCCTAGAAAGCTTACCGTTGCTTTTGATAAAAAAAATTCAGAAAGGAATTGAGTATATAATATTCACATTTTTTTAAAATCCATGTTTGCATATTTTAAGAAGGCTGCAAGCCTTTGGAACGATTTTTTTGGGGAAAGGGTTTCTTTTCCTTTGATCTGATTTGTTTACAGGCTGTGGGAGTACTACTTCAAGGGAGCCGCAGGCCCTTTTGGGCCTATCTCTTACTCATAAAATTTAATTAACCTTTTGTTTTGCAGAGATAGATGGCCTCTTCTAGAAGGTTTCTCATCATAAAATTGACAAAATTGTTTGTTGAAGGCTTGTTTCAGTCCTCAAGAAATTTTTGGAAGGCCACATGCATATTTAGCTCCTTTCTCCAAGGTCATAGGCATTTAAGGCATTAAAAGATAATGCATCTGACTTATTTTTCTTCTTTTTTTTCTTTTTTCTTTTCTTTGTTTTGCATTAACCCTTGCTTTATTTGCAGATTCCTCAACAAATTTCAGAAAGGGTTTCACACAAAGTTTTGGAGACCTATGAACATTTGCAACCCCTGACTTTCATCACAAAATTTCTAGCTCAGCCACATTTTTTTTTCAAGGGCCCTTCTCTGCTAGGTTGTAAGGTTTAAGGGAGTGAACTTTTAATTGTTTTAATTACTTGACTGGCCTTGTGTATTTTTGCAGGGAATCCATATCACTTTTAAAAGGTTTTTACCATTCATCTTGGCAAGAAAATTTCTTTGATCCATCCTTGTAAAAATTTGCTAGGTCCGGAAGCCTTTTAGAGGGCCATTTCCTCCCGTAGCTGTGACCATAGAAGCTGCATTCAACTCTTCATTGTTTGCAATTATTTGGAGAAGCTTCATGCCCTAAACCTTAATAAAGTTCCCTTAACACTTTAATAAAATCAAATTAAAAATTTAATCAGTTTTAACGGTTGGCTGTAGGCATAATTGGAGGTCTACTTCTGAGAGTATCTTGATCACTATTGCAAAGTATTTTTTCAGCGTCTAATCTTGTTACTTTGCAGGAGGGTCTATAACTGAAATTTCAAGCTTCTCTTGTAGCAGATATTTGGCATATTTGTGAGCCAATGCATTGAAGAAATTTTGGAATTTTAAGGTTCCTAGGTCAAGAGCCTTCTCAACCATTCTCATCTTCTTGCAGGAACCAAAGCACTTTGAAGTTTCACCCTTGGAGAATTTCTGAAGTATCTCAAGAGGGGTACTTGTGCTTGAAGAAATATTTCTTGTAAAGCCATCAGAGCTCATTTCTTGTCGTAAGATACCTTGAGGAAGAGCATTTCTCCTGTCTAGAGGGCATCTCCCATTGTGAAACTCATCAATAAAATCATCTTTTTCTCTTGAGGGAGCTTGGAATTTTTTCCAGGGCATCATTGCTCCTTATTTAAAAGGGAGAAACAACTTGCTAGCTAACTAACTTAGATTCAGTCACTAATTTGCATTTGCATTTTAAATCTAATTGCATTGTATATTAACTGCACTTCTAACTTGCATTTATTTTCCTTGCTACCTGATCAAATTACATTTGAATACTTACTGTCTTGTATCAATTGTTGTTTATGATCTAGAGTAGTCTTCCTAATCACTGTTAGAAACTCATCTTCCATTTAACAATTGTGAGTTCTCTATAGTTTTTACTTTGTTTCAACTGTCTAAACAAGCAAAGAATATCTAAAGGCATTGTGGGATCTGTTCGGACATCTAAGCATCCATCATTGTTATCGTTGTTTCATTGAATGATCTTTAAGTGTTTCACTAATCGTTATTGGCATCTTGTAATCTTGTTTTAACAAGTGATACTTGATAATCTTGGTTACAAATGGCTTTATAATTTTTACATTGAAGCACTTTTCATATTTTGAAGCAAATCATCATTTTGCATCCTCATTCTAGAGATAGAGTTGCATTGTTAAAACTTACCTCCAAGCATAACTTTGTTGATAGGAAGCTAGGGCCACCTTCTTCATCCAATTTGAGAAGAAACAATTGAGAAGGATTCATCTAGACTAGGCATTTAACAAAAAGTAACCAAGATTTTGCAATCTGCATAGTTTAGTTTTGCATTTCATCCTTCTAACTCTTCTTCTCTTGTGGCATAACTATCATTGTAAGCATTTCATTTTCTTTGTAGTATTACATTGTAATACTTGTACTCATCTTTGATTTTATTGTTCATTGTCTACTTAAATTGTCATCCTTATCTTGAGCATTTTCCTGAAAGTACAAGTTATTTCTGTTGTGCAAGTTATTTTTATCTGCTCATATTTGATATTGTGTCATCTCTTCATTCTGCTAACTTGTCTCGCAGCATTGTTATTTTTAGTGACTTAAGTATCTATTTCCTTCCAAGTACTTACATTTACATTAAGCATTGTTGAAGGCACTAGTCTATCACATTTACATTTTATGTCTGCCTCAGTGATCTTAATTGTATTTGTCTTAATATACATCGTTCATAAATTTTTACACTTGAACTAATTAACAATCAAGTTACACTAATAATAATTGTCTTCCCCTTAAATGTCCTATACTTGTTGTTCCAACGAGTTCCATCCTTTAATTTTCATCCTTTAGGTGACTTAGCCAATGTCACATTGTTCGGGTTCGAATTCGAATTCGATTACAATTAAGTTCGATTCGAGTTCGAATTTTTCGATGAGATTCGAATGAGGTTCGCCATTAGGTTCGTTCATGTATATAATTTTAAAAATATATATAATATTATTAAAATTACATAAATCTTTTATATTCATTTATAATTAATATATATTTATAATTTTTATCATATACTATATCAATAAATTTATATTTTTCCATAAATTATGTATATTTTTTATAATATTTAAAATACTTACTCTACTTGCTTTCGTAATGTAATAATTTAAAATATATTAAAAATAATTCTAGTAAAAATATGTAATTTTTAAATTATGTTAACTTAGCTTCATTATTATAATAATAATAAATATACATTAGCCCATTGTAATGCCTCATATAAGCTGAGTTCAATACATTGTAATGTGTTAACATATTGTATTGCCTGTTCAATACGTTGAGTTCAACAGTTCATTCTAATACTTATAGAATTATAATAATGTTGACGCGTAAAAATATAATGTTTTTAACACATATGCAGATTTCGATACTGCAATATATTATAATACATGTAAAATTATAATAATGTCAACACGTTAGGAAAAAAAAATTGAACCATGATTCGGAAATCGCGCACAAGCTCATTGGGATGATTATATGGAATACTGTCCAAGTTAGGACACAGCAGCAGGAACCGAACCTTCTCGAACCTAAACCTTAGGGTAATAACAATATGAATGTCGTTAAAATAATAATGCACGCAGCCGGAACCGAACCTTCTCGAACCTTAAGATTTTTTTTGAAATTCGTGGAATTTCGGACCTCAACCTTTAGGTTCGACGAACCCTGTGACAGAGGACTTAGCTAGGAGAGTCTAAACAGAGTGAGTAGGGAACAAAGTGACAGCCCCTACTCTGAGTGTTGCACCTTAGGTGTACACTTTAGGTGACAAAAGTCCCATTGTCTAGTTTATACTTTGTAGGGTTTCCCTCTCCAACGCCTGCTAGATTTTGCAGCAACAAGTTCCAATGAAATTACATTTTTTCAAAAATAAATCACCAGATGCACTAAAAAAGGCTAAAAGTATTGCATGGGAGGCTTCTTGACCATTGCATTTATTATTCTAACCACAATATCAAGGTCTAGGTAATAATCCAAGAAGGCATCCTAAAGCAACAGCAATGCTAAAGTTCTTTCATAAACATCAACCCATTGTAAATTAGCTTCTTCATGCTTTCTGGTAGGCAGAAGAACTGATGCTACGTGCATCACTTTGTGATAGCAATAAAGGTACTGACTCCTAATTTATATCAGTAGAAACCACTTGAAATATGATTTCTGGATAGAATACTTCCTTGAACACAGACTAAAACTGAATAAAAGTTAAAACCTTAATATTGCCAATTTTTCAATATTCACAACTGCAAAAGATTGATATATTAGCAAATTTTTTAACAGGAAATGATTTCGTAACGAAAAATCTATTCAAACTTACAGCTGATGCAGATGCTCCTTGATTTGCAAATTTTTCTTCTCCAAGAAATTCAGCTGGAATATCCTTCTCTGCAGTAAACGAATAATATTGCCTGTCACTATACAAGTAAAACTTTACCCAAATTTTTGGAATATGAAATGTCAATGTGGGGAGATTGATGAACAACCAAACGGCTTTGGTGCCTTCTTAAGGAAACACAAGCAACCCATATCAGCACATCATAAATGCCATTTATTCTGGAAAACACATTGCCCAGATAGATGTAAACGACTTTAACTTGAGAGACACACATAGCTAAAACATACACTGATTGTTTTAGTATTATCAGCTATGGCAAGTTACAGATCTAATTACTGCAAATATCAGGAGGAAGGAAAAGATAACCTTGTAAAAATGGCACAGATACCTCTCCTCCACCAACATGAAGAACATTGTCTTTCAAGTCAATTTGACACTACAACAAAATATTCAATCAGAATTTTATAATCATCATCTGAAATATTAAAAACACTAGCTAAAAAAATGTATAGACAAAGAAAATTCCAATACCTGATGCTTGCGTAGCATGTCCAGTCCAAAGATAAATTCCAAGTTGGGAGAATCAAGCACTGTGAAGCTACAAGGGTAAAATTGTGTCCCAATCTGCACAAGAGCATTCATGAAAATCCATTAATCCCAATCTGCACTTCATGAAAATCCATTACATATTAAGAAGGGTTAATTATGTTGGCATTATGATGCATGTGTTGTACTTGATGGCAACCCACTCATAAAAGAACATCTCATATATATATAATCAGATGAATCTACAAGAAGAGATATCAGATGTGATAGAATACATGACAGTGCAAAGGAATCAAACAACAGCCCTTAGTATGACAAATTAGCTTTGCCATCAAGTTCAAAGGGGGAGATTGTTGGCATTATGAGACAAGTGTTGTCCTTGATGGCAACTCATACAGGGGACAGATCATAGTGCAACAGGCCAGTAGCAAAGATTGATGATCAGCCTCTCAAAATGGAAGAAAATAAGAGGTTCGCAGGTACACCGTTCAAAAAGTGCGGACCCGTAGGTACGCCGTTCAGAAAGTGCGCTCATATCTGCAGGTTATCCGAACAGAAGGTGCGGACCCCAGTACACGCACTTCCATGCAGAGAAAAGCGCACGCACGTGGGAAATCCTATGGTGATCCATGGTATCTAGTCCGACATGTTTGATCCTATGGTTCGTGGTATTGCATCCAAAAGTGTTGAACCCAAGTATTGGATCCTTGGTATTGTTTCTCAATGGTTTTGCTCCATGGTTTGAGAAAGGCCTAGACTATAAAAAGGGGAAGGAGATCATTTGGAAGAGGAGGTTATGGGTTGAATATCTTAAGGTGATCTAGATCTGAAATACTTGTGATCGGTTGGTGAGTGATAGCTAGATATGAATCAAGGAGAAACCTAAGTATTATAGAAAAATCAACTGATGGGTCGAGATCTCCATGGCGCATGATTAGATCTGTAGATCTGATAGTCTGGGGTATGCTAGAAGACTGAAAAACTATCTATACCCGCAGGACCGCAAGTGTGACGCAGTGCAGGTGCGGATACCCACAGAGCAGAAGAGTGTGCAGGTGCAGATCTAGCCGCAGGACCGCAGGAGCGACATGGTGCAGGTGCAGACACCCGCAGAGCAGAAGAGTGCTCAGATGCGGATGTAGCCGCAGGACCGCAGGTGCGACACGGTGCAGGTGCGGATACCCGCAAATAAGAAGATTGTGCAGGTGCAGATACCAGCATATCAAAAAGCAGCACAGGGGCGGATGTTTATAGATGTCTAGTGGTGAAGTTGCGGACCCTGCTTGAAATTTGTTTTAACTGTCTTTGACTATTCTGCAGGGTTCTGGGTGCATAATTGATGTCTGGTTACTGGTATTGAGTTCTGATAACAGCATGATTCTGTTTAGCTTCAGTCTTGATGGTTGAATGGATCAAGTTCTTAATGACTTATCTTTAGGTGATCTGATGTACTAGATCTGGTTGATAACTCACATATTATCCTTGTATATGTATTGGTGTTTGGGTGATTCAGAAGATTGATTGATTATGTGCTTCAATGATGTTAATGGATCCAGTATGAAAATTGGATGAAATGTGGCCTTTCAGATTGTGTGTTGTGCTTCAGGTGTATCCAATATGAAAATTAATGAAACGTGGTACCCGAAGGAGAGAAGATTGTAGGTCGGCGCTTACATACTAGTATCTTAGCTAGTACAAGAGCTAAGGGGGTGGTAGCTCCCTTCCAGTAGCAGTTGAAATCTTTGAAGCATTGTAGCAGGTAGCAGCCTGTGCACTAGTAAATGGATCGTCTAGTACAAGAATTATGGGGGTTGTAGCTCTCTGCAAGTAGAAGCCTGCGTACTGGTATAAGACTGCACCAGTACAAAAATATTGTAAAAGGATTTTCTTATTAAGAAGAAGATAGAGATGACTTGCAGCAGGTGGTTTTCTCCCACATTGGGTTTCCACCTTATATCATGGTGTTCATGTGTGTGGCTTATGTGTGATGATCTGTTCTATTTTACTGCACCTATTTACTGTTAATATGGTTGATAATGTTCTAATGCACTCATTAAGGATCTACTAACTGAATCATAAGAAGTTGTGGAAGTAGCATATATGAATCTGAATATGGAAATGAAAAAGTTTTATTGATGTGATAACATTGATTCACGCCCCTCCTTCTCAGGATTATTTCCAACAATTAGTATCGGAGCAGGTCCTTTTGTGGAAGCTTGATCGCTTGAAGGAGATCCTTGGAACAATGGGAAAGAAGCTTAAGAAGAAAGCACATAAGCAGAAGAAGACATCTCAGAAGAACTATGACAGTGGGAGAATCGA